>JAODUK010017027.1:0-26834 GCA_027564635.1 Typhlichthys eigenmanni | reverse complement strand
GAGAGAGAGAGAGAGAGAGAGAGAGAGAGAGAGAGAGAGAGAGAGAGAGAGAGAGAGAGAGAGAGAGCGAGCGAGCATGTCTGTGTTGACAAGGAGTATTCACTTGTAATTTAGTAGTATGTGACTGTGGAGAGAGACAGGGAGTTTACACCTCCTGTTATGCTATAATCAGCACTGTGACTGAGGTTTGTTATGGGTGGTGGATGAGGAATACAGTAATCCTTCATAGAAAAGGCTACATTAGGTACTGCTGTCTAAAGACAAGGGTAGAGAAATGTATGTCTTCTAATGCTAATTTAAAAATTGCGATATTACTGATATGGGACAAAAAATTTATTGTGAAAGGTTCCGATCCCTGCAACAGTTTGTATAATGTGTGCGGGTGCGTGCCACATTCTATTATGTGTATGTATCACATAATCAGGGGTCCTTATTTCAAATGAAGCCATTGCCGTTTCATGTGACTGCTGTTGCTTGGAACATTACCCATAGCCCAAACATGATACTGTGGTCAAATGTGATCATGGCAATTGTTCAGTAAAGCAGACATGAGGCTCAGCTTTTCCAGAATGTTCTATTTCAGCTTCATCTATCACGGTGAGCCTGTGGAGCTGTTTAAAACAAATGATACAGATGTGAAACAATGCAGCAATGGCGTGACTCACTCAAGTCAGATGATGTATTGTATTATGGCAGCAGGGTTGGATTAGAGTGTATCCCCAGATTTAGTCGTAAAGAATAGTAATGGTAGGAGATTAGCAGCCTTGTGGACTCACTGTGCAGAAAGCTATTTTGGTAGGCATACATTTGGAGCCTAACTAGACAGGTGGGATGTGTGTCCGTGTCTGTAAGAATGGATGAATAAAAACAATTCATGTTGTACATGTACTTTAAGATGTACATAAAGAATCAATGTCTCCCACCTGTTGTGAGGGCCTCTGCTGTAATCATGTGCATCAGCACTCCGTCACTGATAGGCCAGTTATCGGGGTCCAGGCTCAAAGTCCCCAGCCCCCCCAGAGAGTCCAGTTCCTCCTGGATCCGTCGGCCTGAAATACAGCCTTCCCAGCGGCCCTTTCTGTACCCCAAGGCGTCCCCGACAGCACCTAGAACCATGCCTGCCTGGAACTTCTCCATGATGCTGGACTCTTTGGTTCTACACTATGCACAGACACAGCTAAACAGAGCAACGTCCTTGTGAATGCAAATAAAGCTTATTGAAAGGTATCTGATTCAGGTTGTCCAGTGAACTCTGAAGCCTCAAGCGATTATGTCCATCAGAGAATGCTTCTTTAGAGCTGCTAAATGATAGAAGCTAAAAAGATAAGGCAATGGTCCAGTTATCATTCAATAGCTGCTGCTTCAACATTAGCCTACAGACAAGAAGTCACTTGCACTAACACACTCCTGCTCTATACGGCTGAGTCTCCCATGCTGAAGGTTCCTCAATGAGCATCTGTTCTTCCACTGTGATCAGTACGGTCTAGTCTAGCAGGCTCCCACAGCTCTTGCAGTGTTTAAGCTTATCAACACTCTCTCACAAGTCTCACAAACACCCCCCGCCTGCCAGTCAATGACGAAGCGCGCACATACGCACGCCATTGTCATTATCAGACACAGCTTGTGTGTGTTGGGGCGTCAGTGAGTTCTACATGTTGTCAGGTGTCTCCTAAAAAGGCAATTCCCATGGGCTCTGTGGGCTTCATAGCTAAAAGCTGGATGGCTGGGCGTGGGTGGGTGTAGGGCCAGGGGGGTGCTAAAGGGCCGCTGGGCAAGTCAGTCAGCTGGTCCCGGGCCTTGTTGACACTATTCCCACCCCATGGGACCAAGGCAGGAATGAGCATGGCTCCTATCCAGCCCCGCCTACTCAGGCATTTCTCTTTCATTAATAATGATCTGTCACTCAAGGAGGTTTACTAATGATCTCATCATGTCTATGCAGTGCAGTCTCCATTCACACATATCCATACAGGCTTTGTACCCTGGCGTCACACAATAAAGGTATTGCGTCTCATATATATATATACACACACATATATACATATATATACAGACACATATATACATATATATATATATATATATATACACACATACATACATATATATATATATACACACACACACACATACACACATACATATGTATATATATACATATACACATACATACATATATATATATATATATATATATACACATACATATATACATATATATACACATACACATACATATATACATATATATACACATACATATACACATACATATATATATATATATACACACACATATATATACACATATATACACACATATACACACATATATACACACATATATACATATATATATATATATAGAGAGAGAGGTGGCCCTAGACACATCTGTGACAGCTGATGATAATGATCTGAGACAGAGCATTACTTATATACACAGGTGAAGTGTTAATGCAGATTGTACATAGATTTACATACAGTGTGTATACAGAATACATATTAACACTTTTCCTGACCCAAGGCACAAGAAAAAGCAGACAATTTACAATTGTCACAAACAAGTATAATCTGATAAAATATTAAATGGCATGTCTGCTAAATGTATGCACACAAATTACATTTGTTTTAAAAACAACATGCTTTATTCACAATCTTTTGTCAAAACAATGTACTTTATGTCTCTACAACAAAAGACAACATACCAAACTTTCCCCCCCACTGCCTGGTCAAAGAATACTGAGCAATATTTTCCAGAGCTGGATGCCTTGACAAACAGTTTGACAGAGAAACACATTTGACAGATTTTCAACAATATAGGATGTGTGTTTCCTACTGTGAAACCAGGTTATCTCAGTTCATACATAGGATTACTTGTACTATAGGTGTGCGTGATACTTTACAGGAGAAATCAAAGGAAAACGACCAAATAATTATTGTCAAGACATCAGCGCTTGCCTAAAATAAGATTAGTGACAACATCCGTGTGGTTTGCGTGCATAACAAGACTATTATAAATCTCTGAGGTTGTTCATAATTAAACTGAACCAAGATGTTGTTGTCTTGTATTAACTATATACCTTTCACATTGTGACCACCAAAAGCACAGCCAACGTAGGATTCTCCTAAGGATTTCATTAACAGACTAAATCTCCAGAAGTATTAAAACAAGTTCAAGTTCTCAGAACTCTGCTTTTGATGTTCATTAAAATAAAAATTTAAAACATCCCAATAAAATGTGCGTGATAAATTAACTGTAAACTGAATTGCAATTTTGCTGTGAGCAATACTGCCTGGTAAAAGATCTACAACAAAAAAAAATTCGCTCAGTGCAGTTGTTAGAGTTGGCAAGTACATACAAGTAAATACCTGGATATAATAAACAGTCAATATGCCACTCAGTTCTCTGCCTAAACACTGACAAAACTGATGAAAACAGATGCTCTTATATGTCTGTCAGATACTACATTATAACGAATGTTCCTCATGCTCTGCCTGTTAAGTCCTGTTAAGCAGCATTGTACAACTGTAACAACACTGAATTTGCTGGTGTTGAGCTCAAAAGCATGCTTCTCTGTCCAATTATCAATCTGAATAGAAAAAGTGATTGTGAAATGTTATAGTTGATCAATCACAATTACTTCTCAGCTTTAATAAATGTATATCATCATTACTTATTGGCATTTGAATTAAACCTAAATGAAGTGTTATGCTATAACGAGGCAGACACTTCGACACTCAACACACACACACACACAAACCCGCAAACGTAATACTTAACCAATCTTTTCTCTGCTCTTACTGTGATTGTTTGAGGGCCAAACACAGACACACACACTTAATGATATTAATACAAGTTACTTTCCATCTCATATTCCATTGCACTGCTTAACACAATTTGATGAGACATGCAGAGAAAACAATTGGCCATGTAAGAAGCTAGTATCCTACTTGCACCTCTGTAGAAACCATAGCCCCACCTCTTCACATTGCAGAGGCAGGGAGGGAAGGTGCAAAGCAAAGCAAGTCTATGCCACACCTCTTTGTGGTTTGTTCAACACTGAGGAACACACAGGAACAGCACCATTTCCATTATCAATGGCAATTCCAATGTCCATCCATTGACAGTCAGTTGTCTGGAAAAAATCCACTCTTCCTCTTGCTTTCCTCCACCACTTACTTTCATATCTTGACTGGGTTGTTTAAAGGCCACTCTGCAACCAAGATCCCCCAGTCAATTGAAACAGATGTCTCACTGACCGCCTGACAACAGGCTTTTATTGAGAGATACTCTCTTTTTGGCTTGTGTATAAAATCCTCAGTCAACATAAGGATAAAAACAAAATTTAAAACAACAAATCTTGAGAGACAAACACTCCACTCATTTCATGGAGACTATATCGTTTTGCGTTTGACTCCTGTAACAATTGGCCGAGCAAACTCAACAAAGTCATCTATGAGGACAGGCCACGCCCCTGGGAAGTAAAAAAGAAAAAGCAGGTTGAGTGGTTTCATTAAAAATAGTAGTTATCCTATCCATCGATTACATATCTCACTTATAGGTATAGTCAGCAATTCTGGAGAAAGCTTGTTGATATTTGAACTCTATCAAAATAAAAACACCTCTCCCTTCAATGCTCTCTTAGAAGCTCCGCCACACATTGGAAACGCATTGCAAAGACTACGATATTGTTGTTGTGTTCGGTCTGCACCACTGTGTTTGTGTTCCTATTTATGGCGCTAGGGTTGTCCAGAAGTACCAGATCAGGTTTTCAGCACGCAAGAAGAGCAGTAAGCTAGCTGAGTGATATTTGGTGAATTTGACAAAAAGTGTATTATCTTACAATCTCTTACAATACCATTAAAAGCCCTAAATGCAAGATAATTCCATAGACACTAGAAACTATTTGAATTAAAACATTTACATCAACAAAATTGTGAATATAAATCTGTATACTTAAGATGTAAATAGAGAATTTGTGTCCAACGGTACCAACTTGCTCACCTTCCTCATCGTAGTTTGACATGTCATCGGCAATCATATTGCCAAAGTCTAGAAGAAGATTCCAGGTGTCTTTCGGTATTGACCGCTTGTGATGCTCCTAAACAGTATTAATAGTGTTGTTCAATTTAGACAATGTTTCTTTCTTTATTTTGTTGAATCAGAGTCTTCACACTCACCAGCAGAAAGCGGTTCCAGAGGTCCAAAAACTTGAAACGGCCAGTCAAAACTAGATTCCAGTAAGCTAAGGCCATTTCTAGATCTACAATAGGGAGCAAATGTAGCCTACCTGTTACATTTACAATATTCTGGAACCAAATGCTTCTACTTATAAAAAGGCAACACAAGGAGTTTACAGTGTGCAATTAAAGTGTTTCATAGAGTAAGGTCTGCATTTCACTTCAACTCCATTTCCTCATTACAATGAGCTACTTCGACTTCTTGGTGACATTTTATTTATCAATAGTGTCTTCTTTTCTAATGTGAGCTATATAGCTGCATCACAGAAATAAGCGCGATCTGTAAATACAATAGTTAATAACATTTGAGAAAGCAAAAGCTTAGAGTACACTGAGAAGGCACAAACATAATGCTCCAAATACACTGTAAACCTAAACCTTACTTGGAGCATTATACCATGCATGGGTCTTATCTCTGTTTTGATACAGTACACCTCAGGTGGCATATCACCTGAGGTTACAGCCACAAATGTATTTGCAATGAAGACATGTTAAAACACACACACACACACAATTACATATAATCTTTTCCCCCAAATTAAGTGTTTCAAACTTACCTAAGCCCTTCTGACCAGGGTTCTTGGCAAAGTTAAAGGTGAACTGATAGAAGTCCTTGAACTTCCCTGTGTCTTTCAGCTCCTGCTCTAGTCTGGGAAGAATTGCCTTGAGTTTTTCAGCACTATCACAGCTGGGGGGAAAATATTAAACATATTAGCCACTATTGAAAAGCTGACTCTTTTGTCTATGAACTACAGTATACTGTCTGCTAGTAGAATGTAATACTTTGATTATTTTATTAATCCAATCAATCGTATGTTATTATTATGTTATGCATATTTCACTAATAGTGTACATTTGATGTTCATTTGCAATGTTTTGCATTTAATGCACATCATTATTAGAAACCAAGATTTAACAATTCCATATTGTACACTGTAATTTAAGAATGCATACTCAAAATAAGTCACTGTTTGTGACTGGGCTGTAAATAACTGTTTGAATCAGTGGGTAGGCCTATAATGCTACTTAGCATCATCTAGGCATGGGTGGGAGAACCTATGCAGCTATAGTGACACCCATAGTAATCCCTTGTGGCTCACCCTAGCTCAGCCATGCCGTCTACAAACTCCTTCCTGCTGAACTCGCACTGCGTAGCAGCTCTGAACTTCCATGCCACCACCAGAACACTCATGCTGGCAGGATCCAGTGTGAGATCATCACAGAACTGCTGGATCCCGTCAATGCCTATCTTATTCTCATCCTGAGGGTCTGTTTAAAACAACATACTGTTGTTGTGGGCACAACAGAGAACAGTACAACATGCAAAGCAAGTATGACTATGTTGACATAAATAGGTTTCTTGTGTAGCTTATCAGTTATGAAACACCAGCACCAAAAACAGATAACCACTTCCACAGAGTCCAACCACTTGCCTTTGTATCGGCTGTAGAGCTGTTCTAGCTTCTTGCGGTCCACAGAGGTTTTCATGGATTCTTTATAGTAAAGGTCTGGGTTCTGAAAGTAGTTGTCTGTGGCAATTTCTAGTTTCCAGTCATTCTGTGATAAGCAGTACACAGCTGTCCTCTCCCCAGCTTGTGTGAAGGACATAAACTGCCGAACTTTGTCCTTCTGTGATGACTTCAGCTTATTCTGTTTAACAAGTTTGGGAAGAGTTAAGATGTTGTCAAATACAAATATGTACAGGTCATACACAAGACAGCTTTTGAAGCTTTTATCAATGTGAAAGTACAAAGCAAGCATAACAGGTCGGGTCCACCTGACCTGTGATATGTGATGATAAAAGTTTGAATGCAAAGTTGAAATGTATGACTTTTGGCAAAAGATAGGCTAGTAATTAAGGGCTCTACATTCTTCGCAATGCCTTCTTTTTTTCCTTGAAGTGCTCCATGCGACCATATCAGGAAAGCTATTTATCGTGACGTGATTCTGAATGGTCAGAATACGTCTTTCCAGAACAGCTAAACTACCATTCATAAGCAATGAACCGAGGCAGGGTTCTATGCCGACCCATTTTCCACAGAGAACGAATACGGCCTCTAAACCAAGCACTGCATATGCGAGATACCAAAAGAGGAAAGGTACGTGCCTCAAGTGTGGGTGTCCAATCTCGAAATACCGACAACTGACCTTCCATTTCCTATTCGCTACCCTAATGAACGACCCATCAGTATGGCAATGCGACGCTTGGCAGATAACACACACATCCTGTATTTCTGCGTGTTTCTGTTGCCAGCATCAAACTGGTTATCAGCTGTTGCACTTGTTATTATTGATTCAAATTAAGATTTGGGTTTGTCATGTCTTACCTACCATTTTATCACCCGCTGTTTTGGCCAACTTGATATCTAATCACTCCTGCTACGCCTGCGCAGAATCATTGCGGCACTGTAGTACCGTGCATGTGCATGTGAACGATGGGGATTGTAGTCCTATAGATTTTCCAAATGTAAATTTAATGCATTTTACATTAGTAGTTTCAAAAGACACATGAAAACTACAACTCCCATAACAGGCAAGCCCATGTTTCGGAAGTAAAGTTAAGATGATCAAAGTTATATATAATACAAAAACGTATCATATAATGTATATGTCGCGTTTTTTTGTACGATGGTTATGTCGCAAATATGTTTTCAAAGTTGCGAGAGATAACAGCGAAGGCTATTTCACTACAGTACCGCAGTAGTCACTTAGTGGCTGAGGTTACTGGCAACGTTAGCATTAGCATTGTCGTGTCATAGAAGTCCGAGCACCAGCTGGCTTAAGCTGGTCTGACAGCTCAGGACCTTTGCTTGATTTAAACGACAGTTCGCCAATTAAAGACAAATCACTCAAATAAAATCACTATAGTTCAATTCAATTCGGTGTTCCGTGAGGCGACGTGTCTACGGGGAGTCTTACCTGGCTGAGATAGATAGCTAGCTAGCGCTCGCAAACGTCGACCGTCGAGCTAACATGAAGTTGGGAGCCCAGAAGTTCTCCTCGAGTCCCTAAAGCCTCGACGTTGGCTGCAGCTATGTGGCAGGGGAGGGGTGCTGTTGTGGCACAAGAGCACGATTGTGTTTCCTTCGTCATTCGGAGTGGAGTCAAGACAGAGCCAAGACTTTGCCGATATTTTACACAGGTATCTATTTTGTTACGTTATTTCTTACCGAATTCGTCAGTTGTACCGTACAGCTAATGAACGAGTCATACATACACACATGTATTGCATTATCCCCCAGTGTCTCCGGCTTACCCAGCTATTTGCATGTATGTAGCCTACGTATTTGCGTTCACGGTCCATCAGCATCTATCTGCCAGCAGGAGCAAGCACATGGAGTCGCCTAAATGTAACCCCATCATTTCCAATGGGTTTCTCGTTATAGCCTACCCTATACTTTAGGCTTTTATTTTAATTAATTACACAATAGTTGAAAATGTTCAATTCAACGTGATATCAATGTCAAACTAATAATAATGTTATGTTACCACAGGTGAATAAAACTGCTCGTGTGTGCCACTGTTCTTGCGTGTGTTTTGAAAAGGCAAACCATGAACATGCCCTATCGACTACAGTGAGATATTAACTTCAGTCCATTCAAGGGGACACTGGAGGAGGAAGTAAACATCACTCATCCTGACGAAGGTGTGGATTCAGTCCATATTCAGTGTCAGTGTTTTGTTTTGCTTTTCACATTTTTTTTTAAAATCAAGTTAGTCTATTGAGATTAGAGAGCACACACCAGTGTAATAAACTCAAACTGCATAATACATGTTTTTTTTTTCCATAGCTAGAACATATGAAAAAAAGTATATTGTAGCATATAAAGAAAGGTCATGCTAGATATATGTAGAATTGAACATTATGTAATATGTAAAATGGAGAATGCAGTAACAGGAGAGCCAGTCAAGTATTTCCAGCACCACACCCATTCCATTAAGCTTTCTCTTGCACAGTATATTAAACAGGATGTCAGCAAATTAGTGTCAGCAGTAAACATTATTCTGCCCCATATTCTGATACAATACCGCTCCTGTTTTACAGTTCTTCTAAATGTCTGCTTAAATTTACCATTACTAATGAATGATCTTACTGTGTTTAATTGCCATCCCACCTTGCTATATCCTTAGTCGCTGTTGTATTTTCACCTCTATATCTATGCTGATCACCACTCCCTCCAGCAAAGGTATTGAGGGTTTGGATGCAGGTTGTGTGCACACTGCTGTGCCTTGGCCTGGTGGGGGCGCTTGCGGGCCTGCAGAAAGACCAGGTGGCCCAACATGCCATCAAGCTTCACCAGGGCCGGGGAGCCACTCACGGTCAAAACTGGTTGGCCGGCAACTGCAAGCGTCTGGTCGGTCTTCTGCGGCAGAAAACCGTGGTGGTCAGGAAGCTGGCGGCAGCAGCTGATGCTGTTCGACGAGACCGAGTACTGTCAGAAGCAGAGAGACTCTTCCAGGTGGGCAAGCAGGCTCATGGGGAATAACAGAAAACAAACATGCACATTGTATCATAGTAATCGATGGTCACTGTGACAACCGTGACTGCAAAATTAAAGATAAATGTAGCCTTAGATTATTCACCTCCTGGAGCCACACAGCCACAGTTTCAGTGGAATTAAGTATACTTTAGATAAATATTGTCAATGTGCAGATGGAGGTTGCGTATAATCAGGTGGACATTTTGACATACTTTCCGATTTCTGAAGACCTAACCATCAAAATGATCTACATATAAAATATACAATAATAAGATGAATGTTGTCCTACCAATCCTACATACATGTCTGACCTGCTGGTTGGTGTCAATGTATCCAGGTACACACTCTGGAGGTCTTCCAGAAGGAGCTGAATGAGAGCGAGCACTTGGTCTACCAGGCAGTGAATGGCCTGAAGAGGGCACTGCAGGGAGACTACAGGGACGTGGTCAACATGAAGGAGAGCAGCCGACAGAGACTGGAGGCCCTCAGGGAGGCAGCCATCAAGGTGAGGTCAAGCTAGTTGTGGTTGTACAGTGATCAGTCCTGTAAAAGCTGTGGGAAACATGTGTATAGTTTTTAAGTGTGGTGGTGGTAGAAGTAGTAGTGTGTCTCCATGAATGACCATATGTGTTCCTGGGTTAAACCATGATCGTAATCTAGTGCTGGTGCGTATGGGGATGCATCCAGTATGCATGGAATATAGAATTGCTTCCTTAAAGGTATGGTCAGTGATTCTTCCTAACTTCGAGCTCAAATCAAATCGGTCGGGGCTGCCTCACATAGAAATGCATTGTGAAGCAAAGTGTAGTACTACGGCTTTGTTGATAGGAGTGGTGTTCGCCACTTTGTTTATGTTCCTATTTACGGAGCCAGGGCTGTGTAGAAGTGTCAGAATACTTTTTCAACACACACACAGCTTGCGAAATGTGAGGAGACATTTGTTGAATTTGACAAAAAGCATATTAGCTTACAATTGGCTCGCAATAGCTGACTTGACCTTTTATTTGATTATATAATGTATTACGACAAAGGCGTCACATTGAATGTCGTGTCAGTTCTTATTGTCAGTGTACTACAGTTTTGGCCCTGTTCCGTCACTCTTGCTCGTGTCTTCTTCAACGTGCCAACACTGCGTGTATGGTCAGGAGGAGCAGGAGTACGTGGAGCTAGTCGCAGCTGAGAAGCACCAGCAGGAGGCCTTGAAGAATGCGTTAGCCCAGAACAAGACCCTCTCTATGCTTGATGAGATCCTGGAGGACGTGCGGCGGGCAGCAGACCGTCTGGAGGAGGAGATTGAAGAGCACGCCTTCGACAACAACAAACAGGTCAGTGTGAAACACAATTGTCTTCCTATACGCATGAGGACTTGAGTCACTCGTACAGTGTGCATGTTTGACGTATACGAATGTGAACACCGGTGCAGAGCATCCGTATACAACAAGGCACTGGACATTCCAAACCATGTCAGCTTCTACAAGACAACTTCTAATTCTATTGCACCGTGGATGGTTCGCTACTCACATTCTTCTACGGTGTAGTAAAACAAACGTCTCCCCATTGTTGGTCCTCACAGATGAAGGGGGTGAATGTCGAAGCAGTGTTGAGGGTGGAAGAGGATGAGGAGGATGGAGGGAAGAGAAGGAACATATCCAGGAGAAGAGCAGTGGAGGATGATCTGGGCCTGAGCATGCTCATTGACTCCCAGAACAACCAGTATGTCCTGACCAAACCACGAGACTCCACCATGCCCAGAGCAGACCATCACTTCATTAGGGTCAGTCATTGTGTGTGCACTAAGGTGATTTACCCAAGGGATTCTCCCACGACCTGCAACGAGAACAAGATTACTATAGAATAGAGATGCAGTTCATCTTCTGCCACTAGGTTCCAAGTGAGAGTAAAACAATTTAGGAATGAATGGCGGCCTCTCCAGGAATACAATGTCAATATATACATACATAGCATAAGAAGTCTAGCTAGTCTCACATAAATTGCAGACTCTGTGGGACCTTTTGGCAGCGAGTTGCACATGCCCTGTCTTTTCTAAATGCTCAAACTAGTCTAAACGTGATTGGGTGTGCAATATAATTGCCATTCAAGTTGTAAAAAGTGTCCAGATGTAATTGTAGTTGAAAAGTACCTTGTGCAAAACAAGGTTGTTAAAAATATCATTTTACACTCTACATTTTATACTACCATTTATAATCTGTCTTTAATCTCACCTGCACATCCTATGATCATTACTAACCCATAGACCTTTCCCATTCAGGCTGTAAGACCCGCCCCCATGGGTTACGGTTGCTAATGTCCCACAAACATTTGTGGGACATCTACCATGTCACTCTGTCTCTCTACGGCTTTAGTCAAGGATATACGGATACTAAACATGAATCTACCCCATGGCGTAGTAGTCTTGACTAATAACTGCTTTGTTTGTGGGACAACAGGCGTTGTATTAGTGACTCGTGATTGACAGGTCGGAAAGGTCTATGGTCTTCAACTGAGAACTTTCCTGAAGTTAATTGCAACAGCTCTTCTTGCGTTAACAACCTGATAACAAAGACGTGTATACAGTATTTGTTTTAATCTCGTATGTTTTTGTGTGCACCCAGGACGTTATATCAGTGGTGATGCTGTCCTTGCCCTGCGGATGGGTTTGTACAGTGATGGGTCTTCCCCCCATGTTTGGGTATATCGTCTGCGGAGTCTTATTAGGGCCTTCTGGCTTGAACAGTATAAAGGTGTGCACTTGAATCATTCCAATGATAAGTTATGTCTATACAAAACAATAGAATATGGTGGGTTTTGTTTTCATTTAGTGTGATTTGCGCCTGATAGTATCTGTTCTCTCCTTTGCAGTCTATGGTCCAGGTGGAGACATTAGGGGAGTTGGGTGTGTTCTTCACTCTGTTCGTGGTGGGGCTGGATTTCTCACCTGAACGCCTTCGGAAGGTTTGCTGCCATAATGTCATTGCATGCCATCTAAATGTCAAAATATACTATCCAAATAACAACGTATGATACCATAGTGTCACTGTATGCAATCTTAATGTCAACATATACTTCCTAATAACAAGGTGAGCTACCCATGCTCATAATCCATCTGCCTAACTCCATTGGTTTTCTTGCATTGTTTCCCTGGTCTGTGCGCATGACTGTAGGAGCATCTAGCGATTATTTCAAGTGATTGTTCTTCATGCTATCTATTTATGTGTTAAAGAGCTGCATATATAAAGTGAGAACATTGTTTGTCTTTATGTAGGTTTGGAAGACATCAGTTCAGGGGTCTTGCTACCTGAGCCTAATGATGGTGGGGGCTGGGCTGTTATGGGGACAAGTCCTGCACATTCGACCCACCCAGACAGTGTTCGTCTCCAGTTGTCTCTCTCTGTCCAGCACTCCGCTAGTGTCCCGCTTCCTAGCCGGGGGGGCCAGAGGGGAGAAGGAAGGTAGGCATGTCTGTGAAGTAAAGTTAAATTAAGGTTGGATAAAGATTTGAGGCTAGCCCATCGAATATGAGGTCTGATACAGCGCACATTCCCCCCAGCCCCTTTGTAGCCGGTCGTATCCCATGGGAATGTATGTATTTATGGCACTCTTTATTACGCGTTACCTCACTTTACTACAGTTTTGTCACAATTGGTTCTGTCTGGGCAGCATGCATGATGCAGCGCACCATGGATGTATTGGCAGTGCACACACTTCTCAATTCATTATTTTGGGACATGTATATTTCTTGTGGGAAAGAAAACGGAATAGTTGTATGGAATGTTTTTGATTGTTAAACCGAAAACAATTTGTGCCATCACTTCTTTCTGTCTACAACTATGATAAGCCAAGGTATGTACTGTAGCTTGGCGCATCCTATGCTTTTAATATTTCGCTATTTAATATGGTTTTAATTAATTAGACAAATTTTCCAGCTGACATTTTGTTCAAATATATGCCGAACGTGATTGCATACCTACAGTCAGAACACCGGTGCACTAAACTGGTAGTCGATATGCCGTTGCACATTGTCTCAATACAGACTGAGATCACTGCCTATAAATTGTTTATGCCCCAGAAACACACTATTTCGGAAGCTCTCCGCCACGCATTTGATCACTCAAAACAAAAACAGAAATATGGAGATAATACAGCATACCGCGCTTTTGAACCGAACTGCATTGAAAATTCTTTCACCACGACAGCCCTATGTCAAATATCACCTTGTATTCTGCTATTTTACGGTTCTCTGTGCGCTGAAAAATGTATCTGGTGCTTCTACACAGTCCTGGCTGTATGTATATAGGAACATAAACAAAGTGGTGCAGACCACACACAACAACAATATCCTAGCCGCCGCAGTGCGTTTCCAATGTGTTGGGTGGACCTTCTGAGGGAACACCCTATGGTATTGAAGGGAGAGGTGTTTTTGTTATGATTCAAGTTAAAATTTAGCCAGCATTCTCGAGAATGACATTGTATACCTTTTTTACAATGTGTTACAGGTGAACTGGAATACAGCAGTGTACTTCTGGGGATGCTGGTGATGCAAGACGTCCAGTTGGGCCTGTTCATCGCTGTCATGCCCTCTCTCATCCAGTCGCAGAGCGGAGAGCTGGACAGGTCAGCTATGCTAGCCGCCACGTTGACGCACTGTCACACACAACCAGCCACATGAGCACAAAGCCACGTGACATTTGCGCTGGGCTTCCTCTGCGTTGCACAGCCTCCTGTACGGGAGTCTGCGGATGCTGTCCATCATGGCGCAGGTCCTGGTCTCTCTGGCCGCTGTGTTGCTGCTCTGCGTCCTTCTCAAGGCCGCTGTGATTGGTCCTTACTACAAGAAGCTGCACGCCGAGAGCAAAGGCAACAAGGAGATCCTCGTGTTGGGGGTGACCGCCTTCGTCTTTTTCATGCTGATGGTGAGTCGGCCTGTTCTCCTCTTGTGAGGAACTTCTTATGAACTTCTTATGGTGTTGTAGGTGAACATGGTTCACCTACAACACCATCTTTTAAAATGGCACCCGTTCCCTTGTTGTTGCATTGTGCTGGTGCTGACCGCGCCCTAGGTGACAGACTTTCTGGACGTTTCCATGGAGTTGGGTTGTTTCCTGGCCGGAGCGTTGCTCTCGTCCCAGGGTCACATGGTCACAGCAGAGGTCATAGGATGCATCGAGCCCATTAGAGATTTCCTGGCGATCATTTTCTTCGCGTCTATCGGTAAGATGAGTGTGTGTGTAGTCTGAAGGGGCTTCCTTTCCCAGCAGCCAACCCGCCAAACGATACACTTTGAATATCTGAAGTGAAACACAACAGTAGCAACCATATGCAAGTGAACGCTGTAGATGTATACATTTTGTAGTGATTAATGCGTCCTTTGTGTGTTTTGACCGTGCAGGTCTTCACGTGTTCCCAACATTTGTGTTGTATGAACTGACCATCCTGCTGGTGTTAACCCTTTCACTGGTCGTCATGAAGGTATGCCATGTCTCCTTCACTCCAGTGCGTTTAATGCAGCCCTCTGTCCAGCGTGCGGTTGACTCCCATGATCCTCTGTCCCTAGTTCCTGATGGCTGTGCTGGTGCTGTCAACCATTTTGCCGCCAGGCTCTCGTCACATCCGCTGGATTGTGTCGGCGGGCCTGGCACAGGTCAGCGAGTTCTCCTTCGTCCTGGGCAGCCGTGCCCGTCGCGCTGGCATCATCTCCAGGGAGGTCAGTGCGAGAGATGAACGCACCACCTTTCTTTTTTTGTACAGCAGTCTTTGTTGGTGGCTGATTCTCTCTCTTTTTCTGTCTCTCGCCCCATCTACCCAGGTGTACCTGCTGGTTCTTAGTGTCACCACGTTAAGTTTGCTCCTGGCACCTTTGCTGTGGAGAATCACAACGCACAAATGGGTTCCCTGGGCTGAACGGAAAACACTCACTTGACATGCTGGGTTTAACATTGACAGGTCTCCTTTAAAGCACACGGCACTGTGTACATACATGGTACCAATATACACTGTAATTTGTTGGACATTCGTCATGAATGGAGTTGGACCAACAGACCAATGAATGTGATATGGTCTGTTCTATGGGCCATTGGTTTACATTGTATTGAGCAACTCTTATTACTTCATCTCTGACAGGCATAAAAAAAATGCCACATCTTTAAAATGTCGTTATTCAAGGCAATATTGCCTTTTATGACCCTATTGAAAAACCTGGAAGTCATCTTGGAAATCCAGAAAACAAAGTATTGTATTTGCACTGTACTCAATATAGTCTACTATTTATATTCTTAGTCCATGACTTGTATAAACTCCATGTCCCGTTTGCTTTGTACCAAAGTTTGTCAAAGCATCAGCATCACTGGCTCACCAGAATGAAAATATACACCTTCAGCATATCCCAGCTCTTAGATCTCCCTATACTGTAATCTCCCCGGCATTTGTATTCTTAGAGATTAAAGGTACACTCCACTGCATTGCAGTGCTCACATGCCCTAGTTCACTTATTATGTTTGAAGCAACTGTGTGCAAATTGTGTATGTATCTGTGGGGGGGTATAATGTAGAGGATAGTGTGAGCCATGATATTTATTTGTGGAAGAGGCATAATGCTGGTTTCAATCACAAGGTAAATTCTAGACTCATATAAAGTAGGAGTGGACCTTTTTTAAGAGGGAGCAGACAATATTGCTTAAATATAAATTAAATTGTTTTCTTTTCACCAGACTGAAATGTTCATCAAGAATGTACTTGTCCTAAAATAGCTTTGAGTCTTGTGATTGACTTTGATCCAACTTGGTACTGCTGATTCTACCACAGAACTGTACTTGAATTTGTCTTTAGGTTGGTCTAGTTTTCTTGTGTTTAGACTTGCACATTTAAGGGAAACTGACATACAGTTTATTACATAAAATGCAATGAATTGATGAATATACTGTAGTTGTGATGGTTGTTTTTTCCAAATCATTACACTGTGATTTTTGTTTAGAATATTTTGACGAGTGATCTTAATTTGTAATGTATAGTGTGCTTTTGTCTGTGGTAGCCTACATCCTAAATACTTACTCAATAATTCTTCCAGATGTTATCATTGATATTTAAATTGAATTGCAATCATATGGTATCCAATACGGTACTGTTGTAGCTGTCTATGCCATATAGCCTGATCCATAAATGTCACAATGATATAAATTATTTAAGTAGTAGCCTATACTGTGTGTATTAATTAACACACCATGGATGTATTATAAGAACTAACACACCTTATGTGTGAAAACAACAATGAAGGGGTGAAAATCATAAATGGGATCAAAAATATAAATGAAGAAACAGCAAAATAAAAAGCATATTTAATAACCAATAAAAATCTAATTTTAATAAAAGCGACTCATGTACTTCTACAGTCTACCTACTACTCTAGTCCGGTTTTTGCCATGGACTATCTAAATAAGATATGTTAGGCATGCATTATAATGTTATGTTAGGCATGCCATGGTGCCATGTTATGGACATTTCTGAAACAGGGAAGTGACGGTAGATTTCCTGTATGGTTGCTATGACAATTTTCAACAATCTCTCGTTATCTCTCGTTGTCATAACGGCCTTTTCACTTTACATAACATTTATTTCCATGAATATAAAACGTATCTAATTTATTTTGAATACGTCGTCTAATTTGAAACATGGCGTCCACGTTACCGAGGCAGGACGCCCCGCCGGACGGTAGCAGCAGCAGCAACTTGTACACTTTCTCAAGTCGGCCAAGACCTGTTCCTCCACAACGCTTTAAATACAGGGAGTCTGGAGAGCAGTATGTCATTATTTTACATTTAAATTGACAAATATTTCTTTCATCGGCCATTTGTAACAAAATTATACACGATATCTTATACCATACATCGTTTTTAGTCACAATATAGGTTAATGTATAATAATGGGCCTATAATGTATTTTTATTCATCTTAGCTGACTATTAGTAAATAAACTAGCCTTTTACTTTAGACCCACACACCCCACAATAAGATTGTTTAATATGAGCTTTACCGGTACCCTGCCGGTAATCCAAAACCAGATCCAGATTTAGCATATTGATATTAAAAGAGTTAGACTCATTTATTGTGTAATTTATATACACAAACACATTTTTTTGTGGTTTCCTTACAATATAGGAATGATAAACCATATTATGGAAACATCATGTTTGACCCTCGGGTCATCAGGGGAAACACTTATGCCCAAAACGTCATACCAATTGTAAGTATAAAACATTACTTTGTTTAACCAACTTAGTCCACTATCTGTAGTATGCCTGCCTTTTAGCAATATACCACCATGTCTTGTCTTTTCTAGAAAGCTCCTCCAGACCCTGTTGAAATACAAAGACAGCAGGAGGCCAAAAGAAGGGCGATAGCTCGCAAACGGGCCTTGGAGCTGAGACTCAGGACACCTGAGCCAGTAGAGGGTAGAAAACACATTGAATTGCAAACAGGTACTCCATTATGCATCACGCAGCTGTTACCATGTGCTTCTTAAACGGTGCAGGCTGTAAATTCTGTGATTTTTTTCCAGAGCTTTATCTTGAGGAACTGAGTGATCAAATATTCACTACCAATGCTCAGTGCCAGACTGATGCTTTTCTGGACAAACCAGCAACTCCACTCTTCATACCTGCCAAATCTGGCAAAGATGTGGCCACACAGATAGAAGAAGGAGATGTAAGTGAAAAA
The DNA here is from genome assembly GCA_027564635.1 of Typhlichthys eigenmanni. NCBI lineage: Eukaryota > Metazoa > Chordata > Actinopteri > Percopsiformes > Amblyopsidae > Typhlichthys > Typhlichthys eigenmanni. Next base: position 8,408 of record JAODUK010017027.1, on the reverse strand, counting down.
TCCACTTGGTTTTAAAATATTGCATATACAAAGTACTAAACATTTCACCTTAAATTATCTGAATAAAACAGGACATTCAAAGAAATGTCAAACACACTCCACTTCAAGGGGTCTAATCAGCCACATTAAGTTAAAATACTATCACAAGTATGTCGAGGAACAGATAGAGGTTAGGTTTCTTGATGAAGGATGCTTACAGGTAGGCTTACAACTCCGGGGCTGGGACCCACAACCTTTTGCAAGGGAGTGGAACAGCCAGAGCACTAGGCTATCCTTCTCCCTGTATGGGTGAACAGGGGCGAACAGGGGCTTTAAACTTCCTGGAAACCTAGGTAAAACCCTACTATTGTGGTTGACCAAGCTGACAAACTACAAAACAAACGATAAAGCATGGCATACAGGACTAATCCTCCACTCCTTATACCCCCCCTGTAGTTGTTTGACTTTGACAGGGAGGTGCAGCCAGTGCTTGAGCAGCTGGTGGGGATCATAATGGAGCGGTCATTGGTCGAGGTGAGGGAGGAGGAGGAGCTAGCCTACCTATTGGAGCAACGAAGGGCTTTTGAGGAGCGGCAGAATGTTGAGAATGTGGAGATTCAACGTCTCGAGGAGCAGGAGAGACGCCGTTGTCAAGAAAAAGTATGGTGCAAAATGTGTCTGAACTAATGTGGGTTAATGTAAACAACTGCTGTGCATATGTATTCCTATGGTATATGTTAATATGAGTGAGTCCGTTTTGTAAAAATCTTGGAAAACGTTTTGTAAAAAATCTCTGACCCGCCCACTCCCAGCCATGTAGCCAATCAGGTTAGAGCATGTTTTAAAAAATAAATGAGAAAGAAAAAAGTGCAACACCAACTGAAAAGGAATGTTCAGCTCCATGGGAAACAATTATTTTCAAAATGACAGTTGGAATGATATGGAGCTGGAGGAACTGTGATGGAGGGAGACCCATGCAGGCCTTTAAGTTTAGCAAACGTTGTTTAAGGAAAGCCGAGAAATGGAGACTTTAGAGGTGAAGCATGCCTGTTGATATTTCAAAATAAATCTGACCCCAGGTGCGTAGAATTGCTGAGCAACAGAAGGCAATGGCGAAAGAAAAAGAAGCCATGGAGAAAATTGCAGTCCAGGCATACACACAGAACTACCTCGCTGATCTTCTGCCAACTGTCTATGTATCCCTGAGGAACCAGGGTTACTTATATGATCCTGTGGAAAAAGGTATGACTTTCTTGGCCGTTAGTACATTTAACTTTAGTTATGTAACACTTACAGACACTTGACACTTGGAATGTCTCAAATATACACTTGTGCAAATGACCAATGTGGTATTCTGTATAATATAACCACTATATTCTAATTTCCAGAAATTGAGACTGATGTCATCCCACTACTATTGGGTGAAGTTGACAGCTTCATGAATAAGAAAGCGATTGTCGAACAGCTGGTTGACAGTAAGAGGAGTTTAAGTTGCAAACATTAATAACATTTAACTTTTAGCCTAGACAACAAAAGTGGTTCTGACACTATGTCATAGACAAATCAAAAGCTAAATCTAGTGCTTATTGAATTTCAAGTAAACACAAAGGGCAGATCATCAGACACTTCATCCTGTCTGTCTGTTTCAGTGCTCATCTATGACTTGGCGGCTCAACAAACCTCACAACCGAAGAGACAGGAGCCACAATGATGAATGTACACTTCTATGGACTGCACAGCCCTTTAGGAATACTGAGTCTGACAACTTAATAAACCTATTTATAAATGACCTGCTTTTGAATCAATGTCTTTATGCAATAATGCAAGTAAAATAATTTATTTGGAAAATACGGTGGTGTTTAATTAAAGAAATTGCTTTATACATTTACTTATTAATGTATATTTTCCTGTTGGTCCATAAAGTGAAGCTTGCTTTTGCATTTAATGTTAATATTTTCTCACAACTGAGATACTAACTGATACATGGTCTTTTGGAACACGTCAGTGATAAAGCTGAATGATCGGAAACCATTTCTCAAATGTACAGTATATATGTAGCCTCTGTGTTTATTTTGGCGTACAGCTGATAGCCCACAGACATTGCAGTCGGCAGGATTATAAAAAACCTCATCACCGTTATCACCTTTATTGCTGTGAATCATCCCTGTGTTTCCCTCTGTCTGTCTATCTGTCTGTATGTGTGTCCATGGAAGTGAAACATAATTGTATCACTTTTATTATTCAGTTATGATAACAGGTATCATCAACAGTAATTTGAATCTTCGCTGCATGTAAATATTAATTTATTTTGATTTATCAGTGAGTGCTGCATCATAAACAAGGTATAACAATGAACATCAAACAGAACACATTTTGTCTTGTTTGTGCTTACTGTCCTTACTGTCCCAAATTACTTAATGCAGAAAATTCTGCTGTCCACAAAATGTGAGCGGCTGTAACAAAACAATGGTTTCATAAAAGGGTTATTCCAAACATAAGACAGGGAGTGTACCTCTAAACAATAGTCACTATACGCCTAATGTTTGACACTAGTAGGTAAGATTCTATACCATTTGTACTCTGGTTCTACATTGCATTCTGTAACTATTTTTGCTCTCATTTGAGAGCCTTGAGGTAGAAAATCACTTTTCCCTCACAAGGGTCATGGATGTTTTCATAGCTGATCATGTCAGGCACAACCCTGCACTGGATCTTGGCATGTTTCTTCCCCACAAGGCCGAATTGGACTGCAACCAGTGGGTTGATATAGGTGGGCTGGGGAATACAGACATACAGATGTTTATGTATTTGTTATAGCTCAACAATATAACATAAGAAGAATCTGAGTTCAATTTGAGATATTTACCAGATGTGACCTTTACTGGAATTACTGTCATCTTTAGAGCTGTATTTATTAACTAGTCAATTTTTTTTTATTTTTTTTTTATTTGGACGTACATGCATTTTTGAAACATTACTGTCTTTTTATGTGGCAAACATTTTCACAATAAAATAGACTCCTTGATTGGCTAACCTGAGTCAGCCTGCCATAGTATGGAAGGTATGACAGATCCATGATTCCATTTGGAGGGAAATACTCAATTTTGGCCACAAACACGCACACACACACACACACACACACACACGTATACCATGCACACACACACACACACGTATACCACATTGTCATGTCCATCCTGCACATAGCAACAGACCCCCTTGTTATCAGTACAGGCATACATGCTGGAGAGTGTCAGTGCACAATGTAGCTTCATACAGTAGTTACTCACAAGCACAGTACAGTTGACATACGTAGGATGGCCAGTTTGATTAGATGGCAAGAAGCTGATGATCTAAAAGACAACACGTTAGTCCTAAATGTAATTAAATGTATTATTATGTAAATACTGTATGTATATATAAAATATAACTTACCTTGTTCATCTTAAGAATGACACAGGGCATGGTGCCGTTGTATCCAAAAGTGGGGTCCTCAAGTCCTGAGCATGGTCCCAGCATGCTTTGAGTGAAGGGACACACCCATTTGGTGTGTTTAGGCGCCGAAAAGATATTCTGGATAAAATACTTTCCCTGAGTGCAGTTGTAGTTGTTACATTCATGTTGCTTGGTGTCATTGTATGCTGAGGGAGAAAGAAAGAAGAATGTAATCCTGCCTTTCCTCGATACATTCTAATATATATATAAATATATAAATAGACAGTACCGTATGGTCAATTTGAAGACATTAAGATACTCACTGTCTAACAATTAAACATGAATGTAGTAAGTTTATTGGTCAGTGTATATGATGTTCCAGTGGTCTGAGTAGTTACAAGACTAACGCTCCAGGCCAAGTCATGAAGGCATTTGGACATCTTCATCCAGCTGCTCTTGTCAGATGTGTTGACATAGGTGATCTCAATGTCTTCCTCTCCATACGTGTCTGGTTAGACCATCACCCCTGAACACACACACATGCACACACGCACGCGCACACACACACGCACACACACGCACACACACACACACAGATTCGGGTAAGGGATTTGATGTCTATCTTAAAGGTACTCTATAGGATATTTTCACCATTAATATAGCAGTAAACAACTATTTTCTATGTTAACATATAGAGGAGTATGTGTGTATAGGCTACAGAGAAGAGAATGTCATCACACGCCCTCTGTGTTGTAATCTGAGCTCCACTGTTCTTTGTTTACATAGCCGGTTTGTTTACATAACACGTGTGCATGTACAGTAGTGTGTGTGGCCGACGGAACACTTCATATGACTTACTGACATCTAGTGGCAGTAAGTCATATAGACCCATGTTAACTTACTCCTGTTTGTTACCTGGTGACTTGAGGCGGTCCTGGTAGTCAGGTGCATATGGGTCCAAGGTGTACATGAGAACCCAGATGGCCAGAGAGAAGAGTGCTGTCATCACGGCATAGAATGCCACATAATACAGATTTATGTAAACTATAATCTAGAAAGATGCATTTAGTGAGTTACAGCCATATAGCACATTTGTTGCATGCATGTGTTGAATGTTCTCCTCAATGTTTATTCTGTATTTATTCTATGTTGTCATTTCTCTCATAGAGCTTTTGTATGTTTTGTAGCGTTTGAATGAGTTTTAGTTTAGTGTGCTACTATCTACAATAGGTCTACACTGCAGGAGGTCATGTCCTCTCACAATGTAAGATATGGGTAATCTGATTGTAAGATCAAACAAGACAGAATCACAACCGACAGAAACCATGGCTTATCTTTCCGCTATCGCTATCATACATACACTAAACACACACCGTCATAAAAAGACGACATGGAAAGTCATACAAAGTCATGCATTTTAATTGAAAACAAATTAAAAACACTTCATTAAAGCTGATTCATGTTTTTGCATTTAAGTTATTACTAATTATTGATATTTCACTGGTTCTATTTCACAAAATGATTTGTTATTATACACAGTTCATGATAAAGGCTTTGTACTAGGTAGAAACATATTTGTATATAATTATTTCTGTCCTACCCCATCTATCTGGTGTTCTGCCCATAAAGGTGCCATGGTCTGAGTTTCACACAAAGTGGCCAAAGTCTTCACAACGCTGCCCACAACTCCTCTTCTCCTTCAAGGTAGCCATATTAAAACTTTAAATTGACCAGGGTCCACAACCGAGTTTTGTCTTGTTTATTTTCTTATAGTCTCCGATGTGTTTACCGCTGCTCTGGACTTCTAGTCACTGCTATATGCTCTCTTATATTTTGACAGCAGCCTATGTCTCTACAATATGTTCCTTCTCACTCCTGTCCTTAATGGTCTCTTTACTCTTTTCTCATGATCTGTTACTGTAATTGTCTAAACTCACTCCATGACCCTCATCTCAGAGTGTGGTGCATGCCATCTCTCATACCGTATTTATAAGAATTTGATAAGGTCGTCATGCGGGTTTACCCAGCAGCAGAAACAAAGTTTGACCAACGTAGAAAAAAGACAACCTCTTTCATGTCCTATAAGCCCTGAGTTAGAGATCACCTTGACCTGCCAAGATAGAACTATAGGCTTAGACTTGCTCTTCAGAGCTACTTGGAAGCATTGTTTTCCTGGGAGAGCGTCCCTGAAATTCTCTCCAAGCCATAGGTGGTTTGACTGAAGTTTGACTATAAGTAAAACGCCTCTGTAAGTCTCTTATATCAGGGGTTCTTAAACATTTCAGCCTGTGACCCCCAATATTACAGTGCCAGTGCGTGACCCCCTCTATCCACAAAGGTGGTAGAAGCACAGCCATAATATTATTTGGTAGTATTTTAATATAGGTAGCAGAATACATCAAAGTAATAAACTGTATTAAAAACGATGGCTAAAATATGTTATTTCTAATTCTTTTAAATTGTTAATAGATTTCTGAAAACCATTCTGCTATGTGTCTCGCGACCCCCACTTTGAGAACCGTTGTTTTATACAGTGATACAGCACACTGGTTCTGCTTTGGTACAGTCTCACACTCACATCTGCATTCCACACCATACCCACACACTGCACTGGATACAAACGCCTCTCTCTGTTCCCAAATCACTGCATTTATTTATTTATTTATTTATTTATTTATTTATTTATTTATTCATTACAGTCTTAATGTGTTCTCCATTTTCTTTCCCATGGAGTAGCACAGTACAGGTATTATAGAGTTAGTGAATTAAGCCCATTACAGGAAGGTGATGAGTCTGGCAGATCTGTGTGTGTGAGTGTGTGTGTGTGTGTGTGTGTGTGTGTGTGTGTGTGGAGGTGTGTGTGTGTGTGTGTTTGTGTGTGTGTGGAGGTGTGTGTGTGTGTGTGTGTGTGTGTGTGGAGGTGGTGGCGCTACCGTCTCATGTCCTGGCCTAGTGATAGCTCTGGCGATGCTCTCCGTGAGCAGACAGCAGACAACAGAGGTCTTCTCTACATCTGAAGGAACAGACAGTGCCTCCTCTCTCTCTCTGCTCTCTCCCTCTTCACATTCTCCCCGCATCGCCATGGATATCGGCGGCCTTACGACAGTGGTGGCCAACTCTGCTTACATATCGGCCCGCGGCAGCTTCGACGGCACCGCCAACCCAGGTGCCACGAGGGACAAGAAATACCATGCCCTCCTCAAGCTGCCACATATCACAGTGTGCGAGAGGCTGAGAGACACTTTAGACCTGGGCTTCCACACAGTCTGTGTGCATCAGCCTATTGGCAAGCGCCTCTTTCAGGAATTCTTGGAATCCAACGACGAGTATGAAGGTCCGTGTCGTCTGTGGGAGGACACGTGCAGTTCTACTTGTAGTTGTAATATTCTAGTAAAGCCCCTTGTGTTTTTAACACAGACTTTATTATGCACTATGCAGTATTGTCGCTCTGAGGCCATGACCGGTGGTATTACATAACATGTGGTGGGATTGGCATATACAGTCATTTTGACCTTCAACAGAACATCTCAGCATTGGATTATATATCTTACTGCAACTCAGGTCTGTTACTGGTGGTATCCGTTACATAATGTGTTGCCCAATGGCTATACTGGACAATGGGGAGGAGTTGAGATCTTGACATAGAAAAAGTTAATGTGAATGCTCTGTGCTCCTGGATCCTGGCTCGCCCAACTATTGCTCTCACATATTTTGTTGAGATTATAGTCTGTAAACCATGAAACCCTGCACATTTGTGTTTGCACAGCCAACCTGCTGGTGCACCAATCAGGATGGGTTAGTGTGATGACGTTGAATTCAAGCGTGTTTCTAAATGGTGGAGCTAGATGAGGCGATCAAAACAGTTGTTACACTGATTGGTTAAAAGCTGTCCAATAGTTTCAAAATATACTAGAGGTAGGAGGCAATGACTGCCCAATGGAGCGTGGCCAGACCATATTAAATGAATATGGACCAGACCATATTAAATGAATATGGTCTGGTTGCGCCAGGCTAGTGGTCCAAGGGCATTGCAATGAATCTGCTGTATCCTCAGAGTTCTTTCAACATATAATGTTGTTTCTTTCAGTTGCAGATGTGTTATATGTTATAGGTTTATTTATGTATTATTTCCACACACAGGTTAGATCAGGAGATGCTGACAAGAACACCACCTGCTTTTGGCGTATCACACAGTATTATGATCTGATGTGCCTTATTAAATGCTTTTCATTTCTAATTATAAGGCATTGTTGCATAATACATTGACCAGTATCCTTTTAGTCTTAGATAATAATTGTTGAACTTCTAAGTTAGATACAATGAACCATTTGAACTACTTTGCATTACATTAATAGTCATTCTTTTTGAGAATGTCTTGGAATGCTTCACACATGGATGTTACAAGGGCCTTCTCTTCCTGTGCTTTAGGGTGCAATGGTAGAAAAGAGGATTCTGGCACGTGTGCACAGTAGGTTCATCGTCTCTCTGGCTTACGCCTTTCAGACCAAGGCAGAACTGTGTCTGATCATGACTATCATGAATGGGGGAGACCTACGGTGAGCTCACTACACTCGCTGTCTCGTATACGAATGGGGTTACAACACAACCCTTATATGGTCCTTAGCCAGTCGAATACAAGGCAGTGACCTTGGTCTACCTGTGGAGTTGGCTGAGGCCAGAACAAAATAAAGGGATATGCTGGCACTCCAGGTATGGTACTACTCGTACTCTCATAAATAAACCTTTACTATTCTTACCTGGTGTTTCACCCTGAACATTTACATTTACAATGTTTATACATAAATCTTGTAAAACTATTTAAAATGTAGAGTAGAATGTCGAATTACACATATTATGGTATGAAATAGTATGTACTGTTCCATCAATGATTGCTGCTAGTTGTGAAAACATGCATTAGAACATACAGTATCTCACAAAAGTGAGTACACCCCTCACATATTTGCAAATATGTGAGCATATCTTTTCATGTGACA
>JAODUK010017017.1:0-26837 GCA_027564635.1 Typhlichthys eigenmanni | reverse complement strand
TCTCACCAGACAAACCCTAGGCCTACTGTAGTCTATACAATTTGTCACGAGTCTGTTTTTATCCCCTACTCTCTCCATCTCTCTCTCTCGCTCTCTCTCTCTCTCTCTCTCACACGCACACACACACACACAGACCCACCAACATCTGTTCTAGAGCCCTAACTGGGTCACCAACATCTGTGCTGATCATTCACACATGGGGTGAGAGAGAGAGAGAGAGAGAGAGAGAGAGAGAGAGAGAGAGAGAGAGAGAGAAAGAGAGGAATGGAAAGCAGGAACTGCTGGTAGTAAAACAAGAAGAATTGAAGGAGGGGGCAGCAGGAAGAGGAAGATTGTGTGGATGAACAATCCACACAATTGTTAGAGGGTTAGGGGGTTTGTTGGTGACTTTTTTTGGTGGTCAAGGATTGTGAATACCAGCTGATTATCACACCATTACATGCATCCACTGACACTGCGTACAGAGGGAGAGAGAGACACACACAGACAAAACGCACATCTCAGAAAGCATAACAGAATACAGAACGAATCCAAGCGTCAGCCAGCGTAGGAGCGCCGAGGTGATCTGTGATCATCAGTACAGATGGAGGGAGGTATGGAGGAGGAGGAGGGTCCCAGCAGGCAGAATGCTGCTGAGCCGGCCGGCCATGGAGATCGCTCTGGATCAAAAACGGTGGCAGGTGTTTTTCACCCAGACATCTGAGAGGCCACTTGAGACGCCAGCCAGCGAGGCAGCTTCCACATCCTCCTGTTTCTCTCCTCGCCTGGTCCACTAAATACCATCCATCACAGGCCACCAACACTTCACTTGTTGTCGTCATGGGAAAATATGCTACATTTACTGAAAGTCAACTTCCATAAAAGTGTACCTGTTAAGAGTGCTTGCCAAAAGTGTCTTAATGGGTCGCAGAATTCTTTTGGTGGGATAGAAGTAAAACTTCAACATGTAACACAATGTATCAAATTGGTAATAAATGCATTTATAACATATTAATTCGTAGTAATTGCAATTTAAAACACTTGTTAAATTTGTTATTTAACAAGTGGAACAAGCACATTTAATTGCAAATCAGTTTGACAGAGGATAGTCCACACTTGTACTAATGAAATATTATTTTGGAAAGAAATCCATGTGTATATTATTATCACTTATCCTCAACGTGTACACATTTCAAAGCTTCAAATCTGGCAAGAACCTGAGACAGGTTCAGCCACCTTTTCTTTCTAACATTTGATAATGACATTATAATGTACATACAATTTCATAGGACTCCAATATGTTATTACTATGTAGTAGCCTAATAATTTGTTACATTTCAATAACAATATTAAGAAAGAGCCACTGAATGTAACGTGAAAAATACAATGTAATGTATTCTAGTTTACAATGCTACAATGATGCATTTTATTATATGTATTATGTAAATGTATGCACTTTAACATACATTAGTGGAATATTAATATTCATTAGTCATGTAAAAAGAATACTAATAATATTGCCATTTCCGGAATAAGGCCAAAAGTCAGAATATTGTGTTCAGTAATTAACGTAATTACTGATTAAAATGTAATTACAAAACATGTTAAGCTAGAACTACACCGCAGCAATTTTTACTTGTGCGTGTGGGAGCGACTACTTATAAACAGAAATCGGCAGGTCGCTGGTGGACTCTTCGGTGTAGCCGCTGGAGCGACCGTTCCTATCAACCGAAACCCGACGCTCTATCAACTTTTTCTAGCGATTCAGATTTTGAATCGGCAGCGAGAGGTGAAGGAAATCGATAGCGTTTCCACCAATCAGAATCTAGGTAAAGGCTTTGCAGAGTAATATCAATATAAAAAAAACACCAAAACCTCATAACAGTGAGAACATTTTATTCAGCAGCCCAAAAACAACTGTTTACTGTTTGCATTTCAACATGATACCTCCAAATCACGGCAAATGTATGAATATGCGTCATGTTGCTCTCCTGTTTATCTTACCTATGACTCCTTTGTCTTTTAATTTAATTTTGACTTTAACAAAAGTCTCGTTCCCCAGTAGTAGTTTTATTAGGTTATGGCCACAATGTGTAGTAGACTAATATGGTTTTAAGTCAGTTTAGCCTACAGTAGATCATCCAGAAAAACAGATGTTTTATATATGCAGAAAGTTTTGAACATGAGCATACGAGCTATTAAAGTAGGTTAAACCATGCCTATATATGTGTGTTGAGGCCTATGCCTAAAGAAATACATATGTTTGATAACCCTATATACAGACTGTATACTGTATACAGAATTAGCCTAATGTTTTCGACACACACTCACACACCTTGATGTATTGGGTCACGGCATAGACCTCCATTTAGGAGGACAATGAACAGGGACCTAGTTCGTTTTAGAAACAAGTCCATTTAAAGGCCCGTGTTATTTCTATCTGGGTCACAAACACAGGGAATAACTTCCCTGTCTAAATGTAACGCATCCGCGCATGTGACTGAGGGCTTCAAGCCAAGTGTTGAGTGCCAACATATTATCACCGCTCGCTCTAGTTGCCTGAGCACATCAGCTGCTAAGCACCAATAAATATGCTCGTATTTAATGAAAACACCCATACATAAAGTATGCCCATATTTGATGTTGGACTACTTAAACAATGAGTGCTTTGATTAGTTTTAACATTGCTAGTACTTGATATTGTTAAAGCTCCTGTACAGGGCCGGATTAGTAACCTCAGGGGCCCCTGGGCACTGTAACGAATGGGCCCCCCTTCTCGTCCGTAAAACACCCACACGATATCAAAAATATTTACACCCAGCAAACTGCAGGCACCTGACAGAACCTTCGCCCCACCATACAGATTCACGACAAGACAATGTTCACTGATAATCACCCAAGTTGATCGCACACCAGTAAATCTGAAACATGACTGAAGATACAACAATGTCATCACACAACACAGCTGAGTGCAGGTTGCAAAAGGTCAGTACGTGAGCTGGGAAACTTAACACCCTGCAAAAGCCAACATAGGCTACGTTCACACTGCACACAAATCTGGCCCGCATCCGATTAGTTTTTACCCCTAAGTGACTCGGGTCTGATCTTTTCAGAGCAGTTTGAACAGCATAAATCACATGGAATCTGATATTTTATCATCAGATCTGGGACACTTTCATATGTGGTACTAAATCGGATACATATCTGATTATTTTAAATGCGATCTCACAGTCAAATCAGAATTCATGCAACTTTGATGTCACTGTAGATAGACATTCACTGCGTGACTCGCCCTCGCTAGCGTAATCAGGCTCACTCATGGCTATTGTTGGTCGACATTTGTTACCTCTGAGCGGGAAAAGTTGTAGTCCTACTCAGAGTAGTATGTTGTAGTCCTACTCATACAGTAGGCTAAATAAGGAAGTAGGCCTAGTCGCTGGATGGTCAGAGCGAGGTGCCAAAATCATTGCACACAATACTATGCAGAGCGCGGCGTGGATCGTCGTCCTCCCCCATGTTAAATAATGAGTGTTTGGTTACGGCACACTGCACACGCCTCGTGTAGGCTATACTTGCTGCCTTGCGGAGCGGTGCAATGGAAATACAGTAGCCTAAATTGTAGAAGCAGAAAAACACAAATATGGTTTTCAACCCCGCCTCCTTGCCCTACAATTTGATCAATAGCCCTATGTCTGACTGCCGAAGCCAAACTTATCAATGCACACGATAAACTCAGAAAGAAAAGATCTACGGGCAGATGAAATCCACTGGCAGTCTGCGGGCAATCTGCATCATGCCTGGCGGAGAAAATATTCCATGAACTAATACTAATAATGTCTGATCATAGCTCAGTTACAAAATAATAACATTGTTTTAACTCGTTCTTAGAAAAACTGATACTGAATCAGTTCAATGTAAACCACCTATGGCTCTATGCCCACCCACCTACCAATCTACGCACAATGCATAGCAGCCTGCTCCCAATTATTAGGCTACCTGTCCAGTCATCAAACATTAAACTGACAATCATGATTTTTGAATTTTATTTTATTTTATTATCATTTGATAATTATCAAGCTCTTGTGTGGACTATGTAAAAAAAAAAGAAAAGACAAAAAAAATCACTGAGGGCCCCTGTCTGCCCAAGGGCCCCTGGGCTCATGCCCAGATTGCCCATATGGTAGATCCGGCCTTGCTCCTGTATTACATTACACTCTGAGAGATAGCACTGTTTCAGGGTGAAGCCAACAATATTTCACCTTATGCCGATGATAGCTGACATGGCAGATCCTGAAGTCTTAACCTTGTGAAACACTAGCCAAGCAGAACTGGCACATTCAACTGCAAACACTGATGTTCTACATCCAACGCATTACGTGCATTTTATTACATTGTATTGCAGCACTGCCTTCATTAACAGCCCCAGTACACCCACACAGTGTGGGCACTGAGCAGGAGTATTCTGATACTTCTCAGACTGTCTGTCCGGACAACCCACATCATTTATAATTTGTTGAATATCCTAATGTTAATGCGAATGGGACAACTAACACAATTGGTGCAGTTTGCTGAGGAGAAATGAGTAGCAAAGCTCTCCCACACCCCTGTCAATTGGAAACGAGGTGTATCAGCCACCTGTGTGAGTGTGAGGTCCAATGACCCTTGTAGGTTAAATGATTCCAATGAGATTGCTGTGGCAGTGATGTAATTCTGAGATAACACTGTCTGCCATACCCAGTAACCAAGGAGCTACAGTCACAATAACACACTGTACAGCTTTGTAGGCCTATTAAACAGCTGAGCCCATTGAGGTACCGTTGAAAGCAGTGTATTTGTTGTAAAGAGGATAGTTTATTCTGCGGCAAAAACATTGTTTTTTGTTGTCGTTCTTAAATACTTGAGAAAAATCAAATAAGCAGCTGCGTCATCTTGGAACACAGTCATCTCAATGCCAACACTTAGGCATACTCTAAAACTCCACAAGGAAAGAAACTGCCGTCTGTTTAAAAAGTAAATTTCAAACAGACTCCTCACATCATTAACCTATAAAATATTTACACAGCCAAACTCATTTTCGCAGTTTCATTAACAAATTCAGTTTCCCAATTCCTCCTCCACTCTACATGAGAAATAATTACATAATTTCAAATGCATTGATATGCTAACGAATACCCCAATTATGCATACATTTTGCACTATGTATTTAAATAACCTATTATGCCATTTGTCCTTATGAGCCAATGACAGGAATCAATACTTCCAATTTCCACGTGCTAAAAATATTCATAGTGATATGTAACACAGTTTGATGTCCACTTGTGTGCTGGATATTATATGAATATGGACACACACACACACGCACACGCACACACACACACACGCACACACACACACACACACACACACACACACACACAGACACAGATAGAGAGCCACCCTTTCAAGCAATTCGCATTCCTAAAGCAATAAACCTGAGATGCAATTGATGTCAGTGCACAATAAAATATTGATGCAGCACTTAAAATAATTTATGGGAAAAAAATAGTAAAAGCAGCAGCAGGTCTGAGCGACGTCACACTGCCCTCAGAGACCCTCCCCCTCCCACTGCCCATTTGGGTTGATAGCCGAGGGACACGGTGGAGCTTCTTGGATGTGCACGCACAGAACATTGTGTTTTGCTGCTGCTCTACTGGAGCTGTGAGTGGGAGCTGGGCAGACTTGTGCTCCCGGCATGCGGCGGAGGCCGACGCATACATCTGCCTCCCTGTTTACACCACACTCTGTCGAAACTCGCGCCACGTGTGAGTGGGATGTGGCAGGCTTGCCACAGCCATCTTGAAGGGCAGCCACATTCGGTGCCTCAAAAATCACGCGGCGACCCTATTCTGTTGGCTGATCACATAGTGTGAGCGGTGCCATTGTTGTTGTGCTTGTTCAAATGCAGTCAATCGTATAGATTTACATTCAAACTGATTAAGGCTCCATAACTATTGGAGTGAGGGAACGAGGTCACACACCGTGCTTACTGGAGATTCCACAGCAGCAGCAGTTTGTGTTGACACCAGCAAGAAAGAGAGGCGGAAAAGAGATACGACAAAGGTAACTTACGAGAGATGCTCGTGGAACAGAAAAAGAAATGTCCACTAATGAACATTCATTTACCCTTCATCCTCATGTCCCTGCTAACAACCTCCATCCCCAGCATCTGTCCTCTGTAGCGCAGTGACCTTTAGCGAGCCTGTAATTCTATCACAGGTGCACAGTATAATAATATATGAAAATCTATAGTGTCTGCTTCACACAGATAGCGCACAAGACAGAATGCCTGGGCTGCTGACAAACCAAATAAATAGCCCACCGCCCAGACGAGACAGTTATATCAGAGGTCTGGAGACACTCGACCCGGGCAGCTGAGCCACCCAATTTGCATTTTGTGTTTCACTGAGGCATTTAAAGTGATATCAACGTCGGTGACAATTTTGACTAAATATGTCCCTGCCCTATAAGGCCACAAACTGACATTCAATATAACATTTTCTTCAACCTCTACTGAGCTCAGACGTATAACTGCATGTTAAAGCTAGAGAACATTTGTGTTTATAAAATAACACCAGTCTTGTCTTGGTTATGCGAGACGGCTAAAGTCTACAGTGCAGCATCACGTCTCACTGTCAAACTGACAGATAAACACGGAGAGTGGCTTGATCCTTAATGTAAAAGAAACTACTCCGCATAGCTGAGCTGTTGTGGTGAAAAATCTGGATTTGTAGCTAGACAGATTATAGACTACAGTGAATATTTTTTGTTATCTCTATCACAAGAGGCGCGTTGGGCTTCACAGTCAAATGGTGAAATGCGTCTGTAGATCCAACTCTGACGTCCGTTGCGTCCACAGACTCTGTCCGTGTGTCAAAGGCCTCGCGCCGCTGGTGAAGGAGAATCCTGATATGGTTCTATCCTTAGCTGCAATCGATCCGCTGATACGCGACACCCGTCTTCCCTGCCTTCTCATTTGGCCTCTCTACCTCCTTCGTTTCTGCCCTTCAATCTCTCCCTCTCGAGCTTCCGTCCTCTGGTCTCAGCTGGCTTTGTTGTTTCCCTACTCTCTGCTAAACGCAGCGGGGGGGCCTGCCTGAACTCGCTCCCGTGGTTCGGCTGTTCTAGATCTTTCTGTGCGGAGGCTGCCAGCCAACACTGGCTGGTTGTGCTTGGCCCTTCGTTCTCACCTCCGCCGCCCTCCCTCCCCGACCCCGGCCCCCCTCTTCTAGAAACAAGCAAGAAAAGTGCGATCCGGTCCTTGTTCCTGTGTTGTTTTGGCATTATGGGTTCCTGGTTTTAGCTGCCCTGCCAGCGCTGCTTGGAGAAGAGGAGGTAGAGAGAGAGGTTAATGGAGGCCAAGAGAAGTCAGCCACTAACCCTGTAGCTTCCAGAGTTTCATTAGACCTTCTTATTTTATAGTACACCTACTCTCTATCACATATATATGTGGACATGCATCGGCTATTGTACATATGGTGCATTAAAATCACAGACATTCACAGTTAGGCTTGTCATCTTTCAACCTTTCATTCATGAATGTTTTTTTCAAGTGATGTTTCAACAATACTGACGACATTATATATGTTCCTGTGTTTCCTTCACGTTTAACAGCGTTTGCTCCACCGCCTACCCAGAGCTTGAATGGTTTGTTATTGTACTGCTCTGTGGGGGGTCTGAAATCGGGACATCCCTTACAGAGAGGGCCCTCTGGGCTGGAGGGCTTTCGAGGGAAGGAGCTGATTATTTCAGCTCATGTCCCTGTCTACATCACACTGAACCACACCGGTGAGAACACACACACACACCTCCCCAGATGAAGATGGCAATTATACTCCCAGCATCCACTTCCTTCCTTTGTGTCTACGGGCGACGTTATTCAGGCCAAGGAGGATGAAGGGGAGGTTCAGGTTTTCAGACATATCCTTATACTGTAGTTGGAGTTAGTACAGCTGGGATCAGCTTGTCAACTATTCAGCTATTGACCTCAACATATGTCAGAACCTGGTGGTTGTATTACTGTAACTTCCCTTCTGTGAGTCTATGTAACCATACAATAAGGTGCACATGTTCGTGAACCTTGTTGTATAGGGAGGTGAGTGGGCTTTGGTATAGTAATGCTTATGGACAGAGTTGGGGTTAGTAAAGTACATTCAAACCAAACCAGAAGAAAAGCACAAAGGGTTTAGGCTATGATAATAATAAGAGGTTATGAAAGGGAGCGCAAAAAGGAAAAACAATATAATATGTTTGTGTGTAGCGGTATTTGTGAAAGAGACAAGTGAGTTTGTGTGCATCTGTGTGCATGTATCTGTCTAGCAGTGTGCGCCAGCACGCAACTGTCCAGCACGCAACTGTCCAGCTGCTTGTAGGCAAGGTTACGACCTCTCTCTATCCCTCTATCTCTCTCTCATTTTGTACTTCTTTAGTTAACGTCTGACACTGTTCTCTGATGTTATTTTCTCTACAGCTTAGAAAGACATTTGAGCTGTAACCTTGTTACATTTATTCACTTATGGTCATGTTGCCTTCAAGAGATAACACTTCATTGATCGCCAAAGAGGACTTCAGCTGCTCTGGCAGCAAAGTCAACAGAATACGCGCACAGATAACATTAGGAGAGATTTTATAAAGTAGAAATAAATATATAACTAAAAACTATAAACTATAAACTATAAATATGACTCGGCTCATAAATAACATCTGTTATCTCGCTGTGTCCAAACCCTTGCATTTTCAACATATTTGCTCTGGCCTGCAAAAAGCCACTGCTAACAAAGTGAGCGTGTCTCATTTCTAAAATTAGAAATGTTGTAGGCACGGGAGTCATCCAAGAAATAAGGCAAAAGGACGCAGCTCTGTAATATACTCACATGAAGGAGATTTAGCTTTCAGTTCATGTTCCCGCGACAGCTCTGCCTATTTCACACAGTGCAGTGACTTTGCTCCATTACAGGAGAGATTACAAAGGACACATCTATGCTATATGGTAATGCGCAGCTTTAGACCCCGATCACACAGGATGCACTTTTCAGCTGCCAAAACAGCACTGCCTTTTTTGTTTCAGCATACGCTGCAACAAAGAGCAGAAAACAATCCTCTAACGCAGAGTACACTGTGTGTGTGTGTGTGTGTGTGTGTGCGTGTGCGTGTGTGTGTGTATGTAGAACTGGCATAGCAGCCAGCTAGCCCTGCAAAAACAATGATAGCTTTTATAATGTTACAAGCATAAAATAAATATTTAGATCCAGCAAATCTCTTAGGTAAACTAATATTGTGTTAGTGAAACAGTTTTAGATGTTGTAAAAAGTATTTATTAAACATAGCTAATATACACCTACTGGTATCAAGCAACAGATTCTACTCGTGAATGCGGTGTCCTAGTAACAGTAAACATGGCCGCTTTTCAGGTAATTTGATTGGATAACAAGAAAAAATGTAGATGATGTCGGGTGCTTTTCTGCTCAGAGTTGAATATTTTTCAACTTGAGGCGCTCTGAGTGCTTCTAAAACGTAAGGCGCCTAGGTGCTATAAAGCGCTATCACACAGAGATGGGCTGCCTGCGCCAAAAGAGAACAGCTGCCTGGGCCAAATGTCACATTGACGAACAGTGCGACTGCCCCTTGCACTGAAAAGTTGTGAATATTTAAACTTTTATGAGCGTCTAAAAAACGCAAAAAACTAAGACCGCAAAGCGTGGCGCTAAAAAAAAATTGCATGCCAGTCACGGAAAACAATGGTTTTGCTGGCTCAGTGTGATCTGGGCCTAAGCAGCACGCAAAACACCTTCTGCCAATAGAAAACAATTGGAAAAAGATGCATCTCGTTGCATAAAGAGCGTCCTGTGTGATCGGCGCCTTACAGAGCGATGCAATTCTTTTCACACTGAAGTTGAGTCTGTTTTGAGAGAAAACAGTCGCAATGCTTTAACCTCATGTGTGAACTGACGCTACGTCCTAAAACACAATGTCTAAAACATATATCAGTGGCTCCAATGCCTCAAAAAATTCCCAAATAAGGCAAACAACATCCAGCATTGGAGGCAGGAAAATCTTAGGAATCTTAAACTATGTGAAAAGTGATGGGGGGAGTGGGGTGATGATGATTGGCAAACGACGGCATGTTGAATCCACATTATAGCCGGTACACTATCCTGTTTCCTTTGCTGGTGACAACAGTAAAGGGGGGCTCTATAAACACACACACACAGAAACACTTTTGGCAGGAAGGCAAAGGTCCAAGTCAGCGAGAATTTCCCCTTCACTGGCAATCATGTCGCCGCAACAGAGGCCCGTGAGCTGCCAGATGATATCCCACAATGCAGCACTGTGGTTTGTCTTATCATTGCCGGTAGTCGGGGTCTCAGCTGGAAAGCTATCACGCGATGAGGAGTCTCCTAGCCATGTTCCTCCATGTCCTCCTGCACCCACGTCACAATCCTGCAGCCCCCGTGATTGTCTTGGTACAACTGAGGTTGTGTGGTCAAGTGTGTCATCTGCAGGAACACTCTCTGATCAGATCTGGATCCATCTGTGACATCATTTCTGGATTGTAACAAATCACCTCTGACCTACCCGCACACTCAGATAACCAATCCCGTTAAGTCATGTAAACAAACATTCAAATGTATACAGCAGGGCTATTCAATTCCAGTCCTGGGGGGCCGCTGCCCTGCATGTTGAAGATGTCTCCCTGCTCCAACACACCTGATTCTAATGACTGGCTTGTTAGAAGCCTGATAACGACCCATTAGAATCAGGTGTGGGATGTGTTGCCCACATCCCTCGCCTCGGCCTCACCCCCTTTCCTCCCCACCCTATAGCTTTCCGTTCAATCTCTCTCCCACCTACCTACGTTCACCGACTCTCCCTTCCACCCACAACTGCTCCATCTCCGTCTGCGTTTCTGTCTGGCTGTGGTGTGTAAGAGCTACCAGAGAGACAGCTTGCACAGCAGTGCAGCTCTCACAACACTGACAGAATGCCGGGCAGCACGGCAATCACTGTCACCGACGACAGAGCAACACTGGCGTCAGTACAACACCAGCAGCTCAATACTATATATTATTATTTAAGGAACGCATACTCTATACAGGATTTAGAAACAATGTCAGCAGAGATCATCTTTAAGATTTGCCTGATTGTAGATATAGCACACAGTTATTTATGGTTTCTATTCACCTTTTCATACATTACACTAGAAGGGTTTTTATATTGATTTGCATTGTATGGATAATGGATGGCTGCAATACCAGCATCGTGTCTAAAATGTGTATGAGAATGCACTTGTAAATCATATTATGATACAGCCTCTAGATAAGCTCTCATTTGTCCCTCTTTATGGCCCTCACACCAGACACCGCTGTGTAATTTCACAGCAGCAGGAGAAAAATAAAAGTCTGCAGTCATTACGGCTCCTTGTAAATGCACCCGAGCCCCGCGGAGCCAGATTGATTATTCAATTTCTGATTGGCTCTCTATTATTGCCCCCAGAGTCCTGCAATAGGCGGTGAGGGAGGGGGAGAGAGAGAGAGAGAGAGAGAGAGAGAGAGAGAGAGAGAGCGAGAGAGAGAGAGAGCGATAGAGAGATGGGTCCTAATTGATGCTGTTACAGTATGAGACATGTAGTTTGTGTCATGGTTTTTCACTGTGCTGTTTTTACAAGAGGGTTTGATATAGTCACAGCTGGAGATCATTTCTCTATAAACTGCCTATTGCCTTCTGTTTGGGCAAAAGGAAAGGCATCTTTTGTATTGAAAGCTTACCTTGAGAGGGAATGCCGTACTACTTATGGCCCCTTAGATTTGGTTGTGACTTTATATTTTCTTTAACCCAGAGAGATGTGATGTGAAGGAAGATGAAAAGCAAATTGTGGCTGAGACGAACAGCCCTTTAATGAGTGTGAGAGATGGAGAAAAACTGAAGGACGAGAGATTGTACTTCAGAAGTGGAGTGGAGAGATGAGAAGACGAGAAAGAGAAAATCTGAAGACAAAAAAAAGTCCAAAAAGAAATAAGAGCTCTACATGGATGTGGGTGATTTGCACAAAGTGAGCTCTCTGCAATCCGCTGAGAGCAGTTCTTCTAATTGACTGCCCGTGTGCTTCCTAATGCCAAGTAGAGACTAAATGACAAAAGGTGAACAGCAAGTGGAAGGTAGCCCTACTTTTAGAAGCCTCATTTAAAAAGAAATAGAGATTGACCAAAATGCAGCTGGAAAATGTCCTACGCTTCATTCATTTCATGCAGACAGTGGCATGCGGTGTCTATATTGCCCATAAAGGGAACACGCATAACATCAGAAACAATAGCAAACATTCAGGGACATAGACCTACTAGCCAGAGGCCATTAGCCCACCGCAATCATAACTGGAGAGAAAAAGAAAGGCATGCTCTACATGTCCGGTCATGATGGATGGGCATGACAGCAGTAGCTTATAGTGTTGTTCAGGAAAATGCTCATGTCCAACATCATGTTTTCAAGTGTTTCTCTTCCACACGAGCTTACTAAAGCGTAACTGGCAACTGTAGAGAATCCCCGCCCAGTTCAGTCTACCGGTAATCACATGCCGTGTGTCAAACATGCAGAAACACAGTATTGTGCATGATAAAGTGTAAAATATCAACATACCCTAATGTCTGACCCAAAGTTGCCAGTAAATTCCATAATGTGAACCGTCATTATGTGGCCAGGGTGATAATGGATCATAATGGTGTATGTGTGGCTCAGCTAACAGATGGGTAAACAACCACAACCATTTACTCATGCCATTTCAACCCACCACTCGGTACAGTACAGGTCACTGTGCCACTTCAAACCGAGGCATGTTGACAGCTTTTTCCCTTCTAATCCTTGTAGTCATTATTCTCCCATTTTCCATAAACTCAGTGAGGCTGTTCTCCTGAGAGGAGCCCCGATCCAGGCCTCCACATCGATCACTGCCGGCGGGTTTACAAAACACAAAGGTGAGCCGAGGCGAGCAAGGGTCGAATGGCATCCAGTCCAAATGGCTCCCCGTGGAAAGTCTCCCAAACTATGAGTCAGAGCCAGTCAGTGATGCTGTTATATGGGTGTAGAAAGACATAAAGCAGACTAACAGTAGATATTCTTTCCCAATGTGTACACATGAAAATCATGCATTTAACCTGGATCCCTTAAAGGGATAGTCAGTCATTCTCGAGAACGCTTGCTAAATTTGGAGTCGAACCAAAGCAAAAGCACCTCTCCCTCCAATGCACACAATGAGGGCTGCAGTTCAGCATGCAAAGAGAACGGTAAGCTTACAGACGGGACTACGAGGAGACATTTGGTTATTAGTTTACAATCGCTTACTAGACCTTTGCAGCATGCTTCTCAAAAAGACCATATGCTTTATTACACCTGCTAGCACTGGAAAATCATCTGATGTCGTTCTTCATGTAAACTGCCTATAGCTGCCAGGTGCATGAAACAGCTTTTCAGACATCAGGCCAATCCTACGCTCACAGTCCCACCAAATGTTTCGACCAGCTTCCTAATAACAATTCGGTCACTGTGGGCTTTAATGGAAACATTTTTTTAAAGTCTGTTTCTATAAGGCCTGCTCTATTCTTTCTATCTCTCCATCTCTTTGTGCATCGGTGTGTATCTCTCATGCTGTATAGCAAATCACTGTTCGACACACTGACGTAAACCTTGACTGAGGCCAAAATCATTCACTTCAATTGTGACAAAGATTTGAAAGCCTCCTTAGACATACTCTACGTACAAACTGGTTTTGTGTGTTGTGTGTGTGCGTGTGCGTGTGCGTGTGTGTGTGTTGTGTGTGTGTGCGCGTGCTGTGGCCAAGTGATTGACAGAGCGATGCAGCTGGCTCCACCACTCATTAATCTTCTTATGCAAGAACTAGAGCTAGAACTAGCATCACAGTTAGCGTTAGCATATACAGTATACGCAGGCTATGCAGGGAGCAATAAACAACAGACAGAAGATACTAGCCTACTATTTGATTGTATTTTTATTTCAACCCCGAGCCACAAGGAAATCCAATTCAGGATATATTCTAGGAAATGTTGTGTGGTTTAGGTTGAGGGGGCATGCTCAGTCTGCACTGAATTCCTATTAACTCCGGGTCAACAGAGAAAATGGCTGTATTAATGGAAATGTCATTGTAATTTCCTTTTCATAGTGCTGTAAATGATAGCTGGGGATGGCCTTAGTGCCTATACACCTATAGGTTAACTAAGTACTGCAGTGTTTTTTTAGTGTGAATGATTTTCCAGGCAAAATACTGTAGTGTCAAGCCAATATAGAAATGCCTTTTGGAATTATAGAACTAGAGGAATACTCAATGTATTAAGCAATGAAAACCTCAAAGTCATGTAATTTAGCAGATATTAACTTTATATATCAATATGAGTGTGGGAATTCCAAGCTAATCATAGAGGCGAAGGTTGCACAAGGATGGTTTAAAATATACAGGAGGAGGGTCTATAGGTAACGTGAGGGGGATGGCATAAAATCACAAGACATCAGACGTCGGACATCAGAGACAATAACATACACTTACAACAGATTAGGCTAGTCTGGCCAGATCAGCTGGGCATCCTAATAATTGTTCAATGTCTGTTTGAAAACGTGTTAGCTAGTGGAACAAATTAATAGTTGGACCTGTTTTAGTGAATAAAGAAGAGCGATACTGTTACCCAGATGGTACAGTTCAAAGAAAGAGACAAGTGGAGTTCCAAGAAAGAGACAAGTGCACCCCTCTTATCTCCCACAATGATGTTTGCTTTACTTATCACTCTGTCCATGTAGATGCACACTATGTTGCCTTTGTTAAATGTGTGATCCCTCTCTTCATCAAGGTAACTTAATGGCAGGATGATCTCTAACCCCATTCCCCCAACATCCTCAGAAAACTTCACAATTACAGGACAACGAATAGTATTTCCATGTACAACATGGAATAACTGTAAAGAATATGTAGGCCTATATGATGTACAATTTTCTTACAATGTGCAATGGATATAATGTATGTAGCCTATAGTTTTGTTTTGTCAATAACATTATTTATATAGCTAATTTTGTCGTTTTGATCCGTTTCCTTGGGTTCAAACCGCCGTGACGTGCCCATATTATAGACCGCCACTGTCGTCTCCTTCAACAACTATTTTTAGTTTCAACATTACCGATCGATAACAATGCACTTCACACATAAAGGAGTCAATGGCATGGGCAATAAACTGTAAAACTGTCATACAGTATAAGCCGCGGTCCTGTCAAACTGTGCGGTGTACATCCATAAGCCTAGGATATAACGTAGCATATCAGTCTCTTCGCAATTATTTTCTACAAAACTAGCCAGCCCTTGGCTGAATAAATATGTGAAGTTGTTGATATTCTCAAAAACCTATCAGAGATAGGACTGAATTGAACGACTGAGCACAAACTCAGAGAGAGGCGGATAATTCGAGGCACCGCACCATGCCGCATCTCACTTCTTGTCCCATGTAGCCTACAGTAGACAACCAGTTCAACATGTTCCAATTGATACAAATTATGGTTGACTTACTTGCCGTTGCGTACCCAAAATGGACTGAGATGCATTAGTCTGAATTAGTTTATTACATAGGCACAGGCACAGCCGATCTCGAGCACACGGTTTACGGATAAACAATGGCACACATCGTGCCCCTACAGGCTACAGCCTCTTGCTGTCAACAACCCGGGACTACTTAAAATATTTAAAACATTCAAAACATGTTATTAGGCTATTGTAAGTTTGCAGAGCTATATAATTTCTTACCCGATCAACGTGGGAGGCCGGTTTCGAAGTGGTCTACCGGACAAAGAAGAAGGAGGGAGAGAGACAGGCGGCAGGAGATGTACTGATGCTCCGCGTGTTAGGCTGCGTTCCCCGCTAGCCTATAGGAAACTGGCTGGCTGGCGGGACACACCGACTGACTGGCCTCGGCTACTGCTTTACTGCGGCCGAGCCCTACACACCATGTTCCCACACGTCCCGGGAGACAGCGAGCAGGAGGAGGCAGGCACCAGTGACGGAGGACGATGGCTTGCGCTTCTCCGGGGCTTAGGCGGGCGCAAATCTCTCCTTAACCGCGCGTGGCAGATTTAAAGAGGGGGATGGTGTCGTGTATTACGTGTAGGGGTTTAATTAGATAGCCCTTCGCCTATTGGCACCAATATTGCTGCCCCCTCCCACCTTCGCTTACACACACACACACACACACACCCTCAAACAATCACAAACCCCCTCTCATGTTTCATATATAGTTCTATGGTTTCACCACATAGGATAGAAACTCACTTCACCAACTTGTTTCAGCGCTAACAACACAGATAGATGCATCAGATTATTGTAGCCAGTCTGTGTACAGTTATCTTATTATCTTATAATTTTTTTTTTTACATTTGTTGTACTCTCTCTCTCTCTCTCTCTCTCTCTCCCTCTTACACACACACACACGCACACACGCACACACACACACACACACACACACAAAAGCAAGCAAGCAAACAAACAAACAAACAAAGTACAAAGTACTGACATGTAGGCCTATAGCCTACATGTCAGGTGGAAGTCTGTCGGAGCCATTAGTTGGCCACAACATGGGCAGTATGGTGCAGAAAGCTGTTATCATCTCAAAAAGTTGGCGATGAATCAAAGTCAAATCAATTAATTTAATTAAGTTCTAACTGAGAATATTGGACACAAGTATCTCAAGTCTGCACAACCCTGCAGACTACCTCAAATGTAAATAACACCATCAAGAAATATAGCCTATTTTACAGTCCACCAAGGATAGGGATACTGTGCTAATGAAAGATTTGTATTTCTTTAGTTTGGTGATAAGTTGAAAAGCAATGCTTGGCTGTGGTTTGGCTCAAAGGAGCTTTATTTTTAACATCTTCCCATGAGAGATTATACTGTATGAAATAGTATGCCTGCATCTTTTGTTTTTGAGCTTGGGTCTTTCTTCAAAGGGTTCTTCTAGTTACTAAATTAAACTGCTGCTCAACATAATTAAGAAAATAAGTAGTTGACAATTATTAAGTGTTATAGAAAATTAAAGAATAACTACATGTTGGTTCTATTGGATTTGGAAGATAATAGAAATAAATATTTGCATATATTACTATTTAAAATTCTTACAATATGCTAATGGTAATGGTTCCCTGAGTGTTTTCTGGATGGGAGAAGAGGATAAAGAAGATGTGATGGGAGGCCATCCCAAACACCAATAAGGATGCTTTAGTTGGTAGGAAGCTGTAGAATGTCCACTGCGTGTGTGAGCGTGTGCGTGCACGCACGCGCGCGTGTGTGTGTGTGTGTGTGTGCGTATGTGTGCGTGTGTGAGACAGAAACCGAACATGCATACGCTTTTAACCCAGAGGGATTAAGATGCATGGGAGAGTTTTCCTTTCATTTGCAGACTGGACCTTTGAACCCTGGTAGTGGAAGGAATGAAGGAATTACTAAAGCAATCAAGCCACCCCCCACCCACATGTCTATTTTCACAAGCACAGCCATCTGGGGAGATGTCAATTGAAAGTGTTTTAAAAGGACCTGCACTTTCAGAAAATCTCTGAATCTCGGAGACATGTCTTTTGGAAATAAAACAATGGGTAAATGTTTTGCACCTGAACTCTCATAAGACTGAGATGGTAATTATTGGACCTGCCAGGCATAGACGCCTATTAAACGATGCCACGCTTAACTTTGACAATTGTAATATCACTCAGCAAATCACAGAGGAGTTGTACATCCTCTTTTGATTTGCATATTAAAGATGTTACTAGAATTGCTTTTGTCCATTTATGTAACATTTCAAAGATTCGGCAAATTTTTTCTGTGACAGATGGTGCAGAATCTTATTAATGCTTCTGTATCATTATGTCTAGACTAGGCTACTGCAATGATTACTCTCTGACCCTCTGAGAAAGAGTATTAAAAGTCTTCAGATGTACAGAATGTTGCTGCCAGAATCTTGAGTAGAACTAGAAAATTGTATCATGCTGTATTACTCCAGTCCTTTCTGAACTCAATTGAGTACCAGTTTATCTCAGATGTGACTTTAAGACTCACTGTAAAGCAATGGAGCAACGCATGGAGTTAAACAAGTAGTCTATAGCAACAATATTCACAACCTCTCTTCTTTCTATTTAACCATACAGTACAACTAAATTTAATATAGTTTATATCGTATAAAGAAATCAGTCGAGTTCCTGACTGTTCACCTTTCTAAATAGCATTTTGCTAGGCTAAACATGGAAGCAGGTCTACAGTAATTAGCTAACACTTTTTAACAGACAGCCAATGCAACATACTATTTAGTCATACAGACTCAATATACAGTGAGATTGTTGAAATGCTCTTGTCCAGCTGCCTGTGAAAAACGGAGCGGTTTTGGCATTCTGCTTTTGTTGTATAGCTACTGTAACATTTTTGAAGATGAAACAGGTTTATCATTTTTTATGTGAGGAGAGAGGAGGCTAACCTGACATGCCAGAGGAATTGTTGTCACAAGTCCATCGGGGGAGCCGTACATTGAAACTGTTTGTGAAAGACTGTACTTTAAAAAAAAATTATTGGCAGTTGATTGGATGAATCATCTGGTCGTTTTTGCTATCGGCACACCTTAACCACACCCGTACAGCTATAAACATAACGCTGATTGGAAACCCACTCCGGCATAGCTATAAACACGACGCTGATTGCAAAGTTAATTTGCTACTTGGATACATTCAAAATGATTCAGAGCCATTCCAGACTGATTCTCCCGGCGAAATTAAACTGAAGCTCGCCAGATAAGGATGGTCTCGTGAGGCTAAGAGGAGGCTGAAAGAAAGCTAAAGAGTGGTCTACACCCACTGAGACAAAACAGCCGATGAGTGCAGGTAGTGTTTTGGTATTTCTAGACTTGTCGGCTAGTCTAATAGCCTAGTTTATACTTGACGGAGTATGAACTAGCAAGCCCCCGGCTGAGCGCCGCTACATTGGAGTTTACCCCGGTAGACGAGAGGGACGCCTCTCTGTGCCTATGGGTTGTGGGGGAAAAACTCTGACTGTTGTCAGTGCCTATGCACCGAACAGCAGATCTGAGTATTCTGGCTTCCTGGAGACCCTGAATGGAGTCCTGTAAGGGGTTCTAATAGGGGACTCCATAGTTCTGCTGGGAGACTTCAACGAGCAAGTGGGCAATGATGGAGACACCTGGAGAGGAGTGATTGGGAGGAACGGCCTCCCTGATCTAAACCCGAGCAGGCATTTGTTGTTAGACTTCTGTGCTAGTCATGGACTGTCTATAACAAACACCCTGTTTGAACATAATGATGCTCATAAGTGTACGTGGTCGATGATCGATTTTGTGATCGTATCATCTGATCTGAGGCTGCATGTTTTGGACACTCAGGTGAAGAGAGGGGCAGAGCTGGCTACCGACCACCATCTGTTGGTGAGTTGGGTCAAGGCGTAGGGGAAGACTCTGGACAGACCTGGTAAGCCCAAACAGGTAGTGCGGGTCAAATGGGAATGTCTGGAAGAGGCCCCTGTCCATGAGATTTTCAACACACACTTTTTCTTAACTTTCAGTTTGATGTCCATGTATAGGCAGAATGACAACAATAAAAATCGGAATATAAATTGGATAATATTTGACATAGGTACTACACAAGTAAAAAATCAATGTTAAATTAGGTTTCGTAAGGAGGGGAAATCTTCCTTATACTAATAAGAGTCCTCCCCCCCCCGAAACTTTTGAGTATCAAATATTCAATTTCCTGTAGTCTGGTCAATTTTAAAGCATAAATGTGTGTATTTTCTCCATAAAATAATGTTGGAAATAAATTTTATTATGTAAAGGAAAACGCTAAATCTAGGTATCAGGTGACAAAATATAATGCAGTATCAGACATTCTGTATTGCTTTCAAATTCTCCTGTAGATCTACTTTTTTCATGTACTATTATTATCCCTGCTGAGGTCAAAAATACAGACATGCTCTACTCTTCTGTTCTCTTCTGTGTCTTTTGTTTGGGAAAGTAACCTTATCCTTAAGCACTTAAGTTCCCTGGTATTGCCTGACTTGACCCAAAACATTACAAGATTCCTTGAATTTCCATGCCAGGAATAGACATTATTAAAATTCCATGATATTTCAAAATTTCCATGACTAGTGGGAACCCTGTAATATAATTATTTATAGTTAGATGGATTGCTATCATCATACCAGTGTCATCTTATGGTTATAGTTATGGCTTTTAATCTAAAAAGGTAAAAACTTACAATAGAAATCTAAAGCTAATTTTCAAAGTGGTAACAGCAAAACGTGTTATAGCCTACATAGTGTACTGAAAAATAATATAAACCGTAGACTAATACTGTAATTTGTCATGCAACCATACCGTTACCTTGCTAGTTATTTTATATTTTCTTTTTAAATGTATCTGCCTCAAAGTAAATTTTTGTGGCATTGCTTTTTTAAACATGAATGTGAGCGTTTGTTGAAAGAATAAAATAATAGGGGGGGCCCCTGGTGGCCACGGGGCCCTAAGCACTCGATTAGTTCGCTTATGCATCGGGCCGGCCTTGGTGGTCATGTCCAGCTGGGAGGAGGCCTCGGGGAAGACCCAGGACTAGGTGGAGAGATTATATCTCCACACCGGCCTGGGAACGCCTCGGGATCCACCAGTCAGAGCTGGTTAATGTGGCTCGGGAAAGAGAAGTTTGGGGTCCCCTGCTGGAGCTGCTGCCCCCGCGACCCGACTCCAAATAAGCGGATGAAGATGGATGGATGGATAACTCCTCAGAGATTTGTCCGGCTGTGTGACTTTCACGTTCATTCTATTGCTCCTTGAATGGACCCAATTCATGTAGCAACCGCTTTTGTAATTGTAGGCTACTTGCCTATATAGTCTCATGGCATAACGTAAAAATATGTATTTCTGTGGCAAGTCTGTGAAAAGGAAACAGCAACTGACTAGGGCGATCAGTTGTTATAATGTCTGACTGTATTTATAGCTTCTCCAGTTGTATTTACGCATTCCAAACACACACACACACACACACAGGCACAATGGGAAATTAAGTGTTTAACCCTAGTGTTTAGGCCCCCCAGACCTCACGCATTATAATGTTTCCCACGTCCAACGCACGTGTGTTCCACCTTTTGTTATGGAGAATATTGCTACGACACAAATTCCAGGTCACTTGGATTGTACAGCTCGAAGCAGCCCCTCCCCCCCCCTCCCCGTTCTGGCAGTGTTGCGACCTTCACAATCATACTTACAATATATTTGTATAGCCTGGTTAACCTGAAGCTAGATGCTTCTGTCCTTACTTTCTCCTTCCCAGAGAATGATGAATGAGGAGATGCTGTCATGCTCCTGTGTGGATGGTACGTCTGATCGTCTCCTGTGACAGAGGTGGGTTGCCTTTTGTGTGCATGCGTGCGTGTGTGTCCTGTTAGGGTCGTCAAGGGCAGATGCCGCCATGGTCCTGGACAATGTGTTTATGGTGGCGGCTGGCCTTACTGCAGCCATGTCTCCTGTGAAGAGGGTTGTGTGCGCTTTCACATTCTTGTTGCCCTATCGACACCTAATGGTCCCAAAAGGGTTGTCCCTTCCAAGGTTTCTTCCTTGTTTACCAACATGGTTTTTACAGGGTTTTTTCCTTGCCAGAATGCAATGTGATTATAAAATTGTCTTGACTTGACATGATACCACTGTGATGTGACACGTAAATTATCTTGTCAGGCGTTGGAAAGAGCTAATTACCAGCTACGGAAAAGCAGGATTACTGATTTCACTTTACAGAATTAGCCTTTTTTGAATGAATGAATGAATGATGTGTTTTTTATTTTATTCAGAGAGAGCCACTACTGTTGCCTTGACTGTATCCGGTCTCATTCATTATCATCTGGCCACATTTCATGGCAATGCCAGATGACGTACGTTAGACCACTCTGACCTGTGAGTCGGCAAACAATGACTTCAGGAAATAACCTCTGACAATAACTACATTTAGCTATCCAAAATTGTCTCCTGTGATTCCCTGCCCTCCTCCCACCTCTCGGTACAAACATCTGACTCAGCGTGTGTTTATTTCATTAGCCGAGGTTATCTCTCTCTCTCTCTCTCTCTCTCTCTCTCTCTGTCTCTCTCATTCTCCCGTCCCACCCCTGTCTCTCTGCCCTTCTCTCTGTGTCCTGTGAGCGAGGACAATGAAGTGATTGAATTACCCGGTCCTCCCATCCCCCAATCCCACTTTTGAATTCACCCAATCTCATGTTTGTGTATAGTTGGCACTTTCTCTCTTCGCCAGGCTTACAGGAGCTCAAAGCTGGTGTTGCACATTCGGCGTGCGCCAACTGCGTCATGTTGCTTTGCACCCTCCGTTCATCTTCCCGGGACGAGCTGGTCTCTGTGGGAAAGTGTGGCCCAGAAAGCCGACCTTCATATTTGTATTCCAGAGAGCTCCTTCTCTCTCTTCTCCTCCTCTCTGCCAAACGGGCTTTGAGAAGAGATAATTGACCTCTAAGTATGCTAGGCTAACGCCACAAAATATAGTTTGCTTAGTCATGCCATTTATTTTAAATGGTTTCACTTTTGATAACATCTTGGCATTTCGTTGTTTTGTACTTTTATTCTTGTATGAGCGAGCGCTGCTTCTGTTCACTGGCAAAGCCGCAAAGATAGCATCAGAGCTATCCACTTCAAGTGGATTCCTGTGGCACCGGGAGCTTAGCACAGCACGACGCATCTTGAGAGACTACACCTATAAATAAATATGCTTCTCGTTGTTTGCTAATGATATTGGTGCTCACGCCGGGCGCGATGTTACAGAACATTATGTACGCAGCTGTACGTTCCCTCACCTCTGTGCTCTCTCACACTGTAGAGAGCAGTTCCTCTGTATGTCACGTCAGCAGGTGCTGTTTTAATCTGAGGGATCATTAATGATTGTCTATTTTCCACCATTAGGGCGGAGCCACGCTCAATGGCATGCGGACAGTATTAGAATGGGGCTGTGTGTAACTAGATATTTGTCTTTTCAGGGAGTACAATGCTGTGCAGTGCTGTGCTGATCACCACCTGTGCTGGCATGAACACCGCAGGGGAACCGCGTGGTTGGTAAGGGCCCTTAAATAAGGCTATAACGCCGTCTTCGGATTCAGTTATCATAGCACTGCCAACACCGTTTAATTCCCCACTGTATGCAGATCAGATTTGGGTATTTGTACTACCTCTGTTTCTGTATAAAATGCTGCTGACTTCTTGTAGAAAACGACGCAGCTGCAGAAATTAATCTGTGTGGTTTACTTGTTTGTGGGTGGACATGTGCATCAAATGGCAGGGAGGCATATTGTGTGTGCTGTAAATCTCCTTGTTGGAAAGGAGAGAGAAGGGAAACAAACCTATGTTTGCTCTCTACTCAAGAGATGGCCTGTTTAATATAATAGAATGGTGGTGATGAATTGAAGTGCTCGGGCCGTATGCTTTGATTGAATGCACTTTAATAACCCGAGAGAGGAGTGCCGTTCGTCCCTCTAGAATCCGATCCAAGCAGGTACATACTGTAGTGAGCGTCAGATATGCACAGGAAGCTTCAACCTGGTAGCAGCTGCGGGCATTTAGCATTGAACAAGTCTGACGGGCTAGAAACAGGCAGAAATCGTCACTGGTGGATACCATGCTGATAGTGTATGTGTGTGTGTGTGTGTGTCTGTGTGTGTGTGTGTGTGGGGGGGTATACACATCTGCTAACAAGAATTTTAGAAGCCCAATTTCCCAAGCAAAAGTTTACGTTACTGCTCTTTGACAACTGGATATATGAATGTGATATCCATATGAAATAAGATTCTGTTTAAAGTCAATGTCATGACTGCAGTGTTTTTATTAGAAATATGATGAAGTAACCTTTGTGCAATTGTACTATATAATTGCATGACCACATAATTAGTCAGTAAGTGTCTAACACCTGTCTGCTGTGTGACAGTTAATCCAGTACATAGGGTTGATGCCAGTTATGTTCAAACAAAGGGTGTTATACCACAGTGAACAGTAAATTAGAAAAAGGGGGGGGAGATTTTATTTGAGACACTATTGGGGACACATCACATGCAGTAAAGTGTCATTTGATACACGGTGAAAGAACGTTGTGCACAAATAACACAACGAAGGTTGAGAAGCCCCTTGGCAACACATTTAGAAATGAGAGATCAGTCAGAATTTAAGATCTTACACGTTGATAGTTATATAATGGTTAGTTACTGCCCTTGTTAAAATGATAATTTCCTTTATAATACCATTGGCGATACTGTTGCAGTGATAATGTTGCAGTGTTTCATGAGCTAAATCTAATAGGTGTCAGTGTGATGGAAAATGTAATAGGAGGATAGGATTCCTATGAGGCTTGCTTTAACGGGCAATATTCCATAGTCTCTGGAGACAATCTGCAAACTACTCTTAGTAGTGCCTATAGGCCTACAGTCCAGTACTGCATACAATACTGTTTTATCATCAACTGGTCATTCTGCCCTTGTGCCACGACTCCATATTATTTTCATATTAGGGCAGCATAACAAGGCTTCTATAAGCCTGAGGTGAAACGCTTTTGTGTTTTGCTCTACACTGATGACGGCAAGAAGGAATGCGTGTGTTTGGTGTTAGGACTGTAGAAAATGTGCATTATCACTTCTGATTAAATGTCTTTCATGTCTAGCAAAAGCCACAAAGCGTTTGAGCTGACATTGTTTCTGTTGGGTGAGCAAATAAACAATGAGATAATGAAAACAAAACAAAACCAAACAAACGAAAAATTGTGTTGATGTTTCAGAGCTTCATCATCACACTGATTTAAAACAAAATCTGTTCAGGTTAAGACTTCTTTCTTCTTATGAGAACACTACAGCAGCTTTAAAGGCTGCTGTCCATCGTGAGCACTCAGTCTTTACTAATCAATCGTTACCATCATGGTGTATCCTTTTTCTTCCTATTTTCCTCGTTTGTCCCTGAAAAACAATCTCACTGTTCTTTCATTCATTGTCTGTTGTTAAAGAAATAGCACTTGAACAAACCAGCTCACTGGTATCCAAGCACAATACTTTGATCTCTTCCCAGGCAGAAGGAGTGTGCGTGCGCGTGCGTGTGTGTGTGTAAATAACACACACACACACACACACACCAACAAAAACAACAACAACAACAACAACAACAACAACAGTTCACACCAGTATTATATTTCTACACCTTTTCCGATATACACATTCACAATCTATATGTTTGTTTGCAAAATATAGTCTATGTGTCACATCTGATTTATGTGCCCAAGCTACGGTAATCAATATGAATCAA
Source organism: Typhlichthys eigenmanni (assembly GCA_027564635.1). NCBI lineage: Eukaryota > Metazoa > Chordata > Actinopteri > Percopsiformes > Amblyopsidae > Typhlichthys > Typhlichthys eigenmanni. Next base: position 1,467 of record JAODUK010017017.1, on the reverse strand, counting down.
TATTAATGTAACAGCTTCCCTTACTTATCCAGCCAAGTCGGACCATACCTCTCAACCATATAGTGACTAGTTGGACTGTAGTAAATCCTATCTACAGTATCTACAGGGATATAACAACAAAATAACACAGAAAGAATACTGTTTAGGTGTCATACAAAAACTCAAAAAAATAAATGTTTATGTAACCAATGAAAAAAACAACAACAATGCAAACATGACTAAAGTTGAGCTACTGTACTGAATTGTGGATCAAGCCGATTAGTATTCTAGCGTGATGGCTTGAGCACAACCTCCATCAAATCATCTCTGTTTTCTTGGACACTGCCCAGAAGATAGAAATGGAATGGAGGACAAATGGGGAAAAATAAAAGTTAAATTAATAATGTGGCCTGGGCCTGTACTGACAACCAACGGGAGATGTTGTAATATTAATGAGAGGAGAAGGATGACTCATTCTATAAGCTACAGAGGAATACGTGCAGAATAAAAGAAAAAAAAACCTGGCGGTCTTGGCTATAGCCACGTCCCCACCTCCACACCAGCAACTCATACAATCATCTCTCGACTAGTTATTTTTAACGCATTGTGTTCACTGAACACTATATATTGTGGTTTGCGTGGATAACACATTAAATTAATTCCATGTCTCTCACACCTACAGCATATTTTAGCAGAGATAAATGGTAATGTAAATTGATGGTGTAAATGGATTGCTTTCAAATGAGTGCATTCCAATGTGTTGTTCCCCACCTCTAGGAACACATCTTAAAGAACAGAATCAATATCTAAATAACCAAATTGATGAGCTATGAATATTTAATATTTTGAAGCTTCCAGAATAATCTATCAATGCTCTCCCAATTCCCTTTAGTGTCTCCAACGACACCACCTCTCATAACACAAAGGCCATGTTGCCCATAAGTCATCCAGACAGAGGGACGTAACTGAAACCATAATCCTATAGCGTGAGCCGATGCTGAGTCATGCCACAAAGTCTGACAAAGTCTGTTTGACACACACACTGTTACTGTACGCCAACAAAGCCTGCTGATTCACAGAGAGACAAGGCTATCACACGCAGCTTCTGTTCACATCACTACGTGACACTTGCTAATTCCTTCGCTGCTGTCACTAGTTCACTACTGGCTTCAGCGCTATTCAATGCCATACAAGCATTGGACGAGACATCTCGGAAGCTGAAGGGACAGAATGTTGCCCAATGTTTTCCTAACACAACAAAAGTTGAACTTTCCGCTCCCACTGAAGCTGGGAATGATGTGATGTGATTCTACCAAATCTGACCACCAAATAGATAATAGGTAGAATTAAGGTTATTTGTGTTTACGCATCAGCATTGATTAGTTTTAGAAAGTGTGACTACTGTACTCCAATCATCCATCCATCCATCTTCTCCCGCTTATCCGGAGTCGGGTCGCGGGGGCAGCAGCTTCAGTAAGGGACCCCAAA
>JAODUK010017006.1:0-26841 GCA_027564635.1 Typhlichthys eigenmanni | reverse complement strand
GTTAAGCAAATATCTGCTCATGGTCTGCTAGCTGCCCATTCTCTGTACATGCTGAAAACTATAATCTAGTGTTTCTATACTGCCCTGGCTTTGTAATAAGGAACACAAAGCGGTGCAGGCTGCACAAAACTATGTGTTACCAATGTGGGTGACAGATTCTGAGGGAGCACACTATGGCATCGACTGGATTTCTATATTATTAATAATGTAGTTATCCGATTAATCGGGAAAATCGAAAAAATAATCGGTAGATTAATCGAACAAAAACATAATCGTTTGGTACAGCACTAATTATAACCCTATGGAGCAGGCCGTGTTTATAAAGTGCCATGGTCGCCTACATTTTTAACAATTTTAAGCAGCTCTGGGCATCTTTTTCAGTTGAAAAAAGTTAAACTTCTCAAAAGAAAATGCCCTAAGTCATCTGCTTATTTGACAGTTGACCAATCACAAGCGCATAGTGAGACCTGGTGTTTCCCATAACAATCGTAACAACAATTTCAGCTGCTTTTTTTTCTACATTAAAAAAAAGCCCAGGCCAGCGCTTTTAATCAAAAAAATAACTTGCGTCTGAAGGCAGCCTTATAGTGTACTTTCCATCCACTCAAACAATGTATGCATAAATATGTTTAATTGTCTGTTAGTGCTATATTGTCCATACACCCGTCATCATAAGTTAGTTCATGAATCACTGATGTGTTTACAAATGAATAGTAAAACATGTGTCTTGTTTTCCATGGACTATGCCACAGGAAGGATTCTTGACATGCCCAGGTTATAAAAAGGTAAAGCTTCTGGAATGGAGAAATGTGGTCCCTTCCCAATGTTTCTTCACCTTTTTATGGAGATTTTTCTTTGCCTGGGGGGAGGAGCAGTGACATTTTGGCTTGTAAAATTCTTTGTCTAATAAAACCCTTTGAGACTGTATTGTGATTAAGGGCTATATAAAAATGAAGGCTGTCAAGAGTGATTAAAATGTATTGTGATTAATCGTACACCATTGATTAATCACATATGTTCAAATTTTACACAAAATGTTTTTTTAGTCTGTTTTGTAAGTGTTATATTGTTATTACAATACATGCCAGCTTTATGCTAATATTTATATCTGAAAAATAAAATGAATACAAATAGTAAAAGGTAAAATATGCAATTTATCTATTTATTTATTTATTTATATATGCATTTTTTATCGTGTCTGACAGCCCTAATAAAAAAATAAAATGAACTTGACTCAAAATCCTAAATGTTTGTTTAAAATTAAAAAAAATTTTTTTTTTTAATTTACTTCCAGGTGAAGTCGCTGCACCTCTCTGATCATTCAGAAAGTTCCAGCACAGGTCTGTTGCACAGTTACATATTATGCATTACGATAGCTTTGTTACTGTTTACATACTGCCATACGCCTGCCAAGTGATGTCATCACAGCTTACAACACCTTCTGGGTCTACATTAACAACATGAATAAAAAATAACATCTTACCTACTGTCGTTGAACAAAAGAACATCCAAAGTACGACTGTTTCCCCAAAGTGCCGAACTTTCTTAGTACGACAATGGTTTGAACTATGTTGGTTTTATCCACTGTAGTTGTAGGTTATTCATAAAACCTGCTCATAAGATACAATATGCTATAACAACAACCATAACAACAATAACAATATGAGTAGGCCTATTCATATATAGGCTAACATCAGAAACGATAACAGTAAAACAATAAAAATATTGACATAGCTAAACCCCTGACTGCTCATCCTAGTAGGACTGCATGTAATGCATTTTCCTTTTCTTTGAATTATAGAAGGAAATTGAACTATTAGCAATACATTGCATTCAGTGCAATACACTTTGTGTAGCCTAAACATTTATACTATTCATACTTCAAATATGTAGCCTACTATATGGTCGATATGCTTCAAAGTACCGTGTCATTGGCTCAATTGTATACGTGCGTGATCGTGATCAATAGTCTCTCTCAATAACGCGGGTTCAAAACACTAGAGATTAATTGTTACGGCAACAAAAGCACTATTGATTAAGATTAGAATAACAGACATATTCTGTATGTGAGATAAAAGGAAAAACCTGTTATGATCTATAGCCTATAGTAGCCTATAAACTGTAGGCATAGGCTACATGTACATGTCTACTCATGTAGGCTTATTGAGAATTGGACTACATTTAAAAGTAGGCCAACTTTTACAACGTTGTTACATTTTCAAAACACTTAGGTCTACTGTTTTCCTACAGCAAGGTTAGATAGACATGACTTTCTAATGAGCCTATTTGACCGCATCTTCTGCCGTTTATGACGTAGTCACCACTACTATGCTTCTAACGACACCTCGAGAGCTGTAGTTCGAACTGCACAATTTAACGACTTTAAAGTGTTACGAACGTTCGTTGGAACTATGGTATTGGGAAACACCTACGTCGTTTAACGATGCATCGTACTATGTAAGTCACCAACATAGTTTCATCCATAGTTCAGACTTTGGGAAACACTGTGGTTTTGGGAAACTGTGTAGTGCCAACCATGTAAGTTGCTAACCTAGTTAGCAACGATGCTTTTGGGAAACGCACCCCTGGTTGGGAACCACTGCCATATGGCATTATTAATTTATGCATGCACGACATACTGGCTCCAGTGAGACTGAAAGTCTAACTTTGTGTGTGTGTGTGGGGGGGGTTACTGCCAGTGACGTCTTCTCTGTGAGGGAATTGATGTGCTAGTGTTTTAACAAGACATGATTACTCACATTTACACACAGGTGGGAACATTGCTAGGTCATAGTTTATCATGTCCACGGTGAGGATGGGAAACAACACGTCTGGTACATGAGTAATGTGATACAAATATGGCATATCTATACCTTTTATATTAGCTTCAGACAACGAGGAGGAGGACGACGACACATTGAACACAGGGGAAGAATCCTCCGCAGGGAGTTCAGATGCAGGTTGGTAAACAGTAACGCACTAGTGATTGATATCAGACACTAGTACTGTGCCAAGAGATGCAGATTGGTAAACAATTTAGTACAGTGATCACATGGGTTTACAGTAGAGACGGTGTCTTGTAATGCAATGTCTTCTTGTTTTACCCGGCCAAGAGATGCAGGTTGGTCTGATTGATATCAGACACTTTAGTACTGTGATCACATGGGTTGACAGTAGAGACGGTGTCCTGTAATGCAATATCATCTTGTTTTACCCGGCCAAGAGATGCAGCACCAGGCAGCAGCCAAGCTAAACTGTACTCACTACAGATGAAGGAGAACGATTAGAGGGCGAACAGGAGCCCAGTGGCAGCCATGTCCATGCAGACAAGGTCTTCAACGTTACATGTGGATCTTTAAGTGGCGTGCTACACAAGGCGCGGTTTGCAAACGGTAAGTGTGTGTATGCGCGTGTGCGTGTTGAGGCCGATATGATCCCAGTGTTCCCCCACGCCTTGACCAAGGCACACTGGCGTGAGCTGGACTGGTGTGGCCAGGTGCTAATGGCCCTCTTCACAACATAACGTGTACTGGGTGATAGGATCACAAGGAGACAGCTTTAAGTATGTCTGCTTACACCTGGCATTAGAATGAGTCTCCACTTGACCGCGTGTGATCAGATCTCACTTAACCAGCTCATATGCAAATAGGCATGTTGTTTACTGACCATGTAAAGACGCACTATATGGAAATTATATCTGTTTAAATTGAGTGTAAACGATTTGAAATGGGCCTTTTTAATATATTTCCCACCTACAAAATAGTGTACTGTTTTGCTGTTTGTATTTTCGCTTTCTCAAACATCAGGGACGTCCCCTCGTCGAGTTGCTGTTAATGTTTGTAAATGTTCAGCAATACAAAAATATAAAATGTCTCAATGCGTCTCAACCTCAATGCGTCTTGGGTAGGTTCACGCTAGGTGTGTTAGTCAACCAGTCCATTAAACTTTGCTACCATCGCTAGTACTTTTTTCTTCTTCACTGATTCAATCAGTCACTCCATGCCTGCATTTGAAATGCGCAAATTAATCTGTTAACGCGTGATTCAACGCATTCCTCCTAGTGACAAAGGAACCACTCGCTCACAGAGGACAATGTCGGACTACAAGGTAACTCAGCCACTTCCGTCCATTAGCATTATCTTAATGTCTGATACATATACCCTCCTGGTAAACTCGATGACGACTTCAAAACTTGAATAATTCTAAGAGTTGTAGATGGCGCTAATGTAATATATATTCATTATTTTAAGCGTTTTGTAAATGTAATGAGGTGACATTTTGAGACATATTTTTATATTCTTATTTCAAAATGTTTTACACTATTAGTAGCCAAGATAGGGGGTCTCTATGGGATTTCCTTGTTGTTCAAACAGCGAAAAACAATCTTTTAAAATACAATTTTGTGTCAACACAGATTGTTTTCTATGACATATGTTGAACGTGCTCACGACGGCGTAGGGTACGCCCGTAGCTGATGCCGTAGGCTACACGTAGGTACGACTCAAAGCATAAATGGGCCTTTAGTTAATTAAGTAATATAGATATTTGGAAACATCTGTATTTTCTTTTCTTTCGTGTATAACACGCATATACGTGTTTCGACACGTGTGGATTGTAGCAATAAATACATATTTAATTTACACAAAGTTAAGTGGAGCTGTTTTCCATGTCGCTTGCACACGAGTCATGAGCTCAACCAATGTCGGCCCTCAAAAAAAGCATTGTGTAATAAAAACTCAACAAACATCATACAGTTTTAGAAAGACGAAAACTAAGGTCATTTACTCTATACATTTATTTTAGTTAGTTTTGCAACCAGACAATACAGTTTTACTTGGTTACAGTTTTTCTGTAATGCCTCGTTTTTATTTCAGTTAACGACAATGTTTTTTCCCACCTAGTAAATGGTAAATGGTAAATTGGCGCATTTATATAACGCTTTTATCGAAAGCGCTTTATAGTATTTTGCCTCACATTCACCCAGTCACACACACATTCACACACTGATGCGATTGCTGCCATGCAAGGTGCGACCAACCACCGAGAGCAGTTAGGGGTTAGGCATCTTGCTAAAGGATGCTTACAGGTAGGTCAGCACCGGGGTTAGTTGTTTAGTTAGTTAGAAAACATTAGTTTTCATTATTTCGTTCATTTTTGTTCACGATTATAACCTTGGAGCAGATGTACTTAAAGCTGTCCACTGATTGGATGCCCAATACAGATGTTACTGTATGCTATGTGTGAACAGCAGAGCCACGGAAATAACAGTTACGCCAACGAAAGTTTAAAATTTTCAACGGTCACATGGTTCATGGAAAGGCAAAACCGATTTAGATTGAAAATAGAATTTAAAGTGTAATTTTAGTATTTAGGATAACTTCCGGGAACTATTTTGAGGCTCTGTTGCTGTGAAAAAACAGTCCAGTGAAAGGAGATGGCGCAACTCTGTTATTTCCATGGCTCTGGTGCATGTTAGTGCCAATGGCTGCCCGCTGCACCTTTCATGACCAGAGCCTACTGTCACAACTGCACATAACATTCACTGAATGGTCTTCTTGCACCCATGTTCACAACCAGGCACAATGGGTAAGTGCATCCGTACAGACGAGTGTTGGATGAGCCCAGTGGAGTTTGTGACCAAGGCACTGCCTCAGCCAGATGCCACCTGGAAGAAGGATATCCACTGGGAAGGGAAACCGCTTAATTATCTCTTAGCGGTAGGCTAGTGTGTATGTATGTGTGTGTGTGTTGTGTTGTGTTGTGTTGTGTGTGCGTGTGTTTTGTGTAACACCAGAATCAGGGTGAATCATATTGTGTTACCCATTGATGTTATGGATAACAAAATAAATAACACAAGTTTAATTTTTAGGCCAGAATTTTGGTGAGCCACTCCGTGTTCTGTATGTGCTTGGTCTGCAGCAAAGATTGTAAACACCTGGTAAGGCTTCTATACAGTATGCCTGATTTGAATAGGGGTTATGCAGAGCCAACTTCCACATTCGGTAAAACGGGTCTCATCGCTTCCGGTTAGGTGCTATATGAGATGGAATATGCCTTCTTTGATTCTTTCAAGATGCCTCCAGGAACTACTAAAAACAATAGCTACCGATGTCCATCAAATTGTGACTTATTAATACTAATAGTTCAAATGTTACTGTTACTTTGCACAGTAAAATTAAAAAAGATTCAATCAACATACGATCTGAGCAGAGAGTCTATTCTCTGCTAAGTATGTTACTTAACATATGCTGACATGTATATATTGCTGAAGACTATAACATGTAGGATCACAAAGGCCACTAGCTAGCGGTTAGCGCTGGATTAACAGATGAGTAACTTGACAGGAGTTTATCTTGAAAGTGAATATAGAATGACAAAATATGTTATCTGTTATAAATCTGTCGGCTTTAGCCGACACCCCTCTTACTATAAATATATACATAAATGTAGACTAGATGGTACAAATTAATTGTCTGCAGTGTGGCAGACCCAAAATAATAAAACCAATGTAAGATAATGTAGGCTATAATGTACAACCGTTGTCCTGTACTGTACAAGAACATTTTTGTGTGTCTTAGTTGTAGCATCTGTTATTCTTATTTCTTCTAAATAAATCAGACCACTTGTACAGTTCTACAGGAGTCATAAAATTTGCTGTTATCAGCACGGCTGTGATTATCTCCGGTATCTCTCGTCCATTCTAAATATAACTTTAATATTGTTGGTTGATGATCGTTAGTATCGGTCAGAATTATTTACACAAAAAAAAAACAGCATTACGTTATGTTATCTGATTACCAAAAGAGAATATTATACGTTGACAGTTTGGTTCAAACTAGTAATGTTACCACTTTCACCGATAAGCGGAAGCAATGAAATCTGTTTTCCAGTTAAACGTTCAACATAACCCCATTGTTGTTCTTGCACAACTAAGTTTGATTGTGCTATATACCGTATGTTAAGTGTTATTACAGTAAAACTATAATTATGTGTATTTGTATACATATACATTAGGGTTATGCACACACAGGACATTATTCGAAGGTTTCTTAAATTGTGTAATGAGATACTACCTAACCAATTTAATCACAACTCTCAAATAAGATGTTCTTTGTATTTCAGGGTACTAACATGACAATATAGCCTAAATGCATTCCAGGAATTTGGTCATAGTGCTGCAAACATACAGCATAGAATATTGTTATAACAGTACAAATATTTTAACTATTAATTATACAACTAATATATATATATATATATACTGTGTATCAGTTGTTTAGCGAGGATGATCATTATATGTATTTTTCAATAGCACGTTGCTTGCATTACAATACATTACCATTGCATTACATATCATTACATTAACACTAAAAAAATCTAACTCCCTCAGACACCAGACACAAGGCCACATCTCATTCTCACTCTCTTGGCAGGATGACCAGAGGAATGATGACGAGTGCTTCGTCTGTAGACATGGTGGAGAGGAGCAGCTGGTTGTGTGTGAACAGTGCCCGCGCTCCTTCCACCAGCAATGCCACCTGCCGCAGGTGGAAGACAGCATGTTACAGTAAGCCTCTGCACCGTAGTCTGTTGCTGTTTTCCCATCTTTGTTCATTCGTCATTCATCCACTGTTCAGTGACTACAGATGACCGTGTACTGTATAGGTGTATCTCTCAGTCTCGTTATAGCGTTCGTGGAGTGCACCATAATCACAGTTGCCTTTGTGTGTGCAGAGAACAGCCTGATTTTGAGGTGTGTCTGTTTAAACAGGGATGATAGACCATGGCTGTGTACATTCTGCGTGTTCAAGGAGAATATGCATTACACCCCTGAACGGACCTACCAAGCAGCACTGCAATGCCAGACATCTCAGCATCTGATGGTGAGGATACTAGCTAGTCTCTATCCACAGTAGGTAGCACGGTACACATGTACTGGAAAGGTGCTGCGATACCCAATATACCAAATATTTTAAGTACCAGTACTTTGAGTGTTTTCATAGTCGCTGTATTTCCTGCATCCAGCGCACTGCTTCCACTCCCTGGGCCTGCCTTTTTCTCTTCTTGTGCACACTGCAGCTTTCCTTGTCATTTTGCCACATAAAGGAAAGTTTGGATTTAGCTTCTACCTTACCAACGTGGCTAAGATCTCTGCAAACGCAACGTTCGCACTGAGGACATGTATACATCTAAGTTATTGTCCATGATTATTTATATTACCAAACAAATGCGCTGAGTAGAGCACGGGCCTACGCTAAGATGCTAAACGCTGATAATGGTTGCAAATATAGGCTAAAGTTAGCTATCAAATAAATCTGAAATCATTACGTTCGATCGGTATTGAGGATCCCTGGTAACAACGTGATAGGCTGTATTCCTCCCAGGCAGCGCACACAGTGAGAACAGATCCCAAGTTGAATGAAGAATAGAATCTTTATTTAATTCCAATTCACCTTTTGCAAACATGCAAGTTCAACATAAATGTGAACTTTCCGCGCCGCTAACCAGCTGCCCCATGCAGGCTAATAGATATATCAATACATCTGAGTATGTGTCATCTCATACGTTTCCACAGCACGTGATGATGTCAACAGCTCCAAAACTGCACCCTAAAATGTTTTTTTTTTTTAGCTGCAAACTTAACTTAATAGGAGTAATATGATTGATTGGTGAGACACATAAATGCTGGTGTTAATATTGACACAATTCAGGTTTCTATGGGCTGAAAACGGACCTATACATCATGCACGTTTTCAATCCGCCTATATGTTATCAAATTCAAAAATATCGTGACAGCCCTAATCTACAGCACAACAGCTGCTTGACGGTCCATTCACGTTTCTGCATAGCTCTCTTCTACCAATCTCTCTCTGCCTGCCTGCCCAGATCACCTGACCATCTCATAAAGACATTGCTCTGTCGCTCTGTTTTTACATTAACAGGAATGCCATCACCTTCTCCTGTCTCTATACAATGCAGATGAGGACCAAATATTTTGTAAAGATCCAAATATACATGTAAGGCTCACACACAAACAAACTAACACAGTTTAAGCTTGTCACATTGTGGAAACATTCATCTTAAAGTATAGCCTACCGTATTTTAAGTATGCTCTTTGTAGTAATACACCAGTATAAATGAAAGTACTGCTTTGCTTATATCACAGATGTGTGAAGATGTGTTTGCATGTTGCATGTTATTTAAATTGTAATGTAATAATTTAAGGTAGAATTTAATGTGAATGTCTTTTTGAGCATGTGCTATATCCAACTAACTCAGCCCTTGGCATTGCTAGGTGAAGGGCTACAACTCTGTTATCAAAACCCCTATGTGGCTGGACAAGGTAGCAGACAAGCTGGAAAAGAGGCTCTATCAAACAGTTGAACTGTTTGAGTCTGACATACTGCTCATCTTCACCAACTGTGCTACGTTCAACAGGGTGAGCGATAGCTACGGTTTACCTTTTCCAATGCCCGCCCCTTTTACTCGTCCTACCTAGTTACTGTAACTAGGTAGGACACAGCAAAACACACAGTTGACGTTCCGTCAGATTCAAAAAATGCTCAACTGTTATTGGGGGACATGCAAAAAGGGGCGGGGCTTGGGAAAGGTCAATTAACAAACAATCAAACAATAACATCAATGGAAGGCCACATTATCATTAGTTTTTTTGTTTGTTTGTTTTTCAGGACAATGCGGAAATCAAGATGATTGGTGTCAAATTAAAGGAGTTTTTTCAGAAAGAGTTTAGACACGTGTTCAAAAATCCCTGATTAAATATGTCACAATGAAAATATGACATTTTCATCCATTATGGACTTTCTATATTTGCATCTTTCGAATAATCAACACTGTTAAGCTAGGTGTAATGTTTTCCAAAGTGTCAGGCCAGGGGTGCTGTCCACAATCGCTTCTCTTTCTGATCTCATGGCCACACAATTGTATTTAAAACTGACTTAATCAGCTATTAAAACAAAATAATTCAAACACAGCGACAGAATAAACCAAGAAGTTGCCCATCAAAGTCCCTACAATTATTATTTAATTCTCCTTGAAATATATATCTATATATCTTTTTTTGAATACATTGATATAGGTCTACATGTGGCATACATTCAAGATGAGTATTACATGTTATTTGTTAATACTAAGAAAGTGTAGGTGGCTTTTTTATTAATGGAATATATGTCATTGTTTTTTTAATGTTAATTTTGAATTATTTGAAAGAAAAAACTTTTATAGTTTACAATAGTAGGCCTATTACTATTATTACTATTATTATTTGTAATACTATAATATACTATTATTATAGCATTATTTCTATCAAGAAGTGCCATGTTTTAGAAAAAAGTTTTAGAAAAGTTTAGAAAGCAGTGTGTGTCTGAGTTCTATTACCAGATCCACAAAGATCCTGGATGTGATTACTGACATGTTCAACCCTTTGGATGATACCACGTAATATCCATGTTGTAATTGCTAACCTACCAGATCTTCTGAATGTTATTAACTTACAGTATGTGCATTCCTGCCCTCAATCACCATTCAAAACCCTGCTTTAACTCTTATGTGTGGAGATATATTGTACATCTACAACTAAAGTATCAAACAGAACTGTTATTGCACCATCACCTTTGGGTTGAGTTAATCAACTTATGGTTGAATGTAATGCTAAGATAATCAGATAATTCCACACGTTTAATAAGTAAGTGAAATAAATATAATGTTATACAGTGGTAAAGTCCCCAGTGTCATTGGAGAGTCATCTGATTTTAAATGAGTGTATATTTCTTACAATAAGGTTGTATGTCCAAGCCTATACCTACAGTATAAGCATCCTTGAGAAATATGTCTAACTTGTGCCTGCTCCTTGTAATACTTTTGATTGCTCTCACTGTAAGTCACTTTGGACAAAGCGTCTGGAATTGTAATTTTTTTTCAGCTTTTTGTATTATGGTTTCTTATGTAAAAGTTTTGTAATATTCAATAAACTAGTTAAACTGCCATGTGATTAAATATATTAAAAGAAGAAATATATACATATTATACTTCTTAAAAACTGAACATCAGAATATACAGTTTGAACTGCAGCAGTGCAATGGCTCTGTTCTGGGAGCTCCATGCCCTTCCATGCACATATAGGAAAGCCCTTTCCATGTGCATACATGGAAAGCCCAAGGCAGGGAGAGCAGCAAAAAGACCCCCCACAGGGTACAGAACAGAGCAAGCCTCAATGACAACACAGTGACATTAAGGAATCAAACAGCATTAATAATTAATAATTAATTAATATCGTGACTTCATGGCCTGCCTGAACTATTGGCATGCTTGATATCTAATGTATTAATATAGTGAGGTTTAAGATGTGGTTTGGCATTTGTTTGATCACATGTATTTGACAGCCACTTTCCAGTATTTATTAAAGTAGTAAATTAATAATAAATATGGTTTACTGTAGCTTAATATAATTGTGAAATTTAAGTAAAATACTAAACAAATAGGTTAACCAACAATTAAATGGTTATTGTTTTATGTCTTACAAAAATCCAGTATGACATCTTACCACACAGTGTGACAATTTACCCGTTGATTGGGCAACTTGGCACATGTTCACCACTCACTTTTTAAAATGTGATGTGCAATATGTTTAACAAATAATGTATTAATCCCGAGATATATAACAGTACCATGTAAAAATTAAATACATCTAATTAACAAAGAAAAGTTAACTTTATTTAAATACTGGCATGAGCCTTTACCCGCCAAATATAGGCCTAATTAGTTTATACAGTATTTCTACGTTGGTTTGATTTTAATGTATTTCCCAATCAAAGAAACACACTATATCAACATACAGTTCTATGGTTATTTCTCCCCAAAACACACTATATCAACATAGTTCTATGGTTATTTCTCCCCGAAACACACTATATCAACATACAGTTCTATGGTTATTTCTCCCCAAAAGGGGCGGTAACAACAATCTAACGTCAACTCGGAGTAGATTTGCTCTGCCGCACATATGCGCAGCGGCAGTAAACGCGCAGACAGTACATTTTGGAGGTGCGCGAAGAGTCACGCCCTGTTTCTGATGCATGGGCTGTTGCTTACTGTGACCAGCAGGTGTCACTCACACACAATATATTCACCCAACCCACAGACTAGGCTGCAGTATATTTTATGGGAGGCCCTCTTATCTCTAAATACTAGATTACACTAATTATGTAAACAATGTTATAAACGCAATAAACATGTTGGAAATATATCACACATTTCATCTTTGACAGAATACTAATCAAGTCAAGTCAAGTTTATTTAATCACATTGCAGTCTCAAAAGGCTTTACAACCTACATTTCACATGGAAACAAGCAACACCCCCTTAACCTGCTTCTCCCCCAGAGCAGGGAAATACCTTCATTAAAAACAGCATAGGAAAAAAAGGGAAGAAACCTTGGGACCACAGAGGGAGGAATCCACCCCTCCAGGACAGTTAAGATGCAATAGGTGATGATAGGCAAACAAAATTTAGTAATATAACTGAATAATATGTTTCACATTGTGCAGTACATAAGAACTAACACATCAGAGAAATTTAAAGCGTTTTGTAAATTTTGGAAATTAAGAGTGGTCTGTCAATTGTAGCATTGACAGACCCCACAGGAGTCCCAGGTCTGAAGAAGTATCACTGACAGACGCCACAGGTTATAGCCTATAGACCAGAAAATGTGCACCGAAACAATCCACTTATTCTATTTAGTTTTCAATGCTAACTGACTGTAATATAATTTCTTTTGGGTTTTATTACAGAGAAAGTAGGCCAGGGACCTTGCTTTCTTAGCCAGTGTTACGCAGGCAATACCCAGCACAACTACAGCTTTTACTGAGCCCTGAGGGATTCCTTCTCCTCACCTAGATTTTAGCAGCCAGCCCGGGTATCTGAAATAGCTGACATATCATTTCAAAACCCAAGGCTAAACCCATTATTAACTGGACATAAATCCCCATGATATTGCAAACTTGTTTCCAAATAATGATTACTTTTTTTTATAATACTGATTTGTCTTTTTTTACAGCTTCACAGATATACATTATTTGATGTAGATTGAGTGTAAAAAAGGGGAAAATACATAATGCATATTAGAGCTAATGAGATACAATACAAATAGGTGAATAATGTAAGTATTATATAATATAAGTATTTTATGTATTTCACCATTTTCTCATCGCTATATTAACAATTTCTGCAATGCCAAAATAATATAAAATGCTAAAGTTTATAACAACACAAAAGCTTGCAAATTCACTTTTTTATGAAACTGTGTTCCTTCTTCCTCTAGTTTATTTTTCATTTTTAATATACAGTAATGCTGCATTGCATGGGGCGTATGATGATCTAGCCAATCAATTCCCCCTGGCTCTGACTTTGAAACTGTGTAGTCTATATAGTATCTACTGCCCCGTGCTGGGACAATCCATTACTCTTTGTCCCCACTCTAATAAGTTTACCTTGCAAATATGTATTGGTAAGACCTTAAATCAAATCCAAACTATTTGTTGTCTATGTCAGAAAGGTTTTAGCATTTGTTATATATATTAAATATTAACATAAAATTATAGAAACAACAATGTAATTTTAAATGACTCCTACAAATAGCTATCTGATCTTTAACCTGTATAAGTTATGTACAGTCCTGTATTATGTATACATATGCCCCCCTCTCCCTTCATCAGCTGCTAACCAGTTGTCTTTGAACACAGCACTGCAGGAACTCATGCTCTCAATGGTAAGGCTGTGAGAAAAAACAAAATTTAATATAATTTTTGTGATTCTTTTATATGACAAGATTACTTACTAAAAGTGAAATCCCATGCATTTTTAAATGGAGGTTTATGGAATGTGGATAATTGTTTTTTTTTTTATTTAAAACCCAAGGGATTGCAATCACATTTCATATATTACTACTACTATATTACTACTGTAGATTATTCAACCAGTGAATGACTTAATTGTAATTAAATAATTGTTTTGTTTTGTTAATTTTTTGTTTGTTGTTTTTCTCAGGGTTAAATGTTTAGCCAGTGACATTAGTTATGAAGGCAAAACATGGATATTCTTTCCAATTAATTAATCTATCTATTAATGTTAATCTATCAAGTAATTTACAATCCACTACAGATAGATAAATATAGTAACATACAGTACATGTATTATTTATGTGTGGCCCACAGTTACCCTTTAAAGTGAAGTTAATCTTGCTCAGTTTTAGATGAAACATGACATCTTGTAGAGATCTGATATGGGATTAATATTTCCATATAAAGCACATGGGAGACTAATGGAGTCTACTTTATTGCATGCACTTGCTGACTAGTTAGCAATCTCAGGTGTCTTGCCTGTCTATCTAAATGTGGCTGTCAGAGGCTCTCACTCCACAAAATAGTAAAAGCTTCACTGATACAGTCCACCATCTTGATTTGGATAAACCCTGCTGTTTCCAATGGCTAAGCACTTGTTGTACAGTACCTGTAGGCTGTGACATTGTTGGCATGTGTAAGACATTGCTGTATCTGTACACGCTTTACTTCTGCCCAGATGGACACTTCTGGTTGGAAAATAGTGTTGCAAACCTTCTGTCATTTTGGTTTAGGACTCAGACAGAGCATATTTTATAGTTATTGTGTGTGATACTGGTTTGGAAACCTGTTGAGGGAGGCCATACTGTATGTTTGTAACTCTGGTTTAAATACAGTTTATGGCCTAAATGTATACAATAAGCATACATGCTTATCGTATACATAATGTTGTTAATATGTTAAAAGTGGAGTCAGAAATGTTATGCTAATACGCATTTTGTGAAATTCAACAAATATCTGCTGACGATCTAGCTTCCCATTCCGTGTTCACATTGAAAAAATTATCTGGCGTTTCTGTACAGCGAGCCTCTGCATGCCACAATATGGGGCATGTAATTGCAAAGGGCTTGTTAGAATTTATGTTAAAGTTTGGTAAAATATACAAAGCATTTTGAACATCAGATAATGATGTTTACAATAATACCAAATATACTGAATATTAGTTTCAACAAATGTGTTATCTTGTGAAGATGTCATATAATGTTCACACTCACTGGTTCTCTGGACAGGGAATAAGCCTAGTCCTAGACTAAATACGTTTTTCAATTAATGTCTCCATTGCATTTTGCATTTATCCTATAGGCCTAGGTTTAATCCCTGTCTAAGAACTCGGTCAAGTAAATTCAAATTAGTCTGCAATTCTGTAGAATAACTTTTCCACGAAATTACCCAGCAAGCACAGGTGATCTACTTGAAGCATTTATTAATTTGATGGTTTAAAAAATATGTTGTGGTATTCACACTATAGTGAGTGATCTAGTTATGGGGTTCAGATAGTGAGAAGCTTGACCTGCACTAAACCCGCAACAGGTTAAACATCAACTGTATATCTAGCTTGCTCTAACAGCTGTGATACGTATGATTAATTTCATGTTTGTACATTGCTTTCATAGCATTCATGGCAAAGACTTAACTGTTGCCCATATGATTTAACATGGTTAGACTTGTGCTTAAAATACACTTGATGAAAATCTGTAGGCTATAAAAGGAATGCACTGTAATAAACAAAACTGCATGTTTATGTTTGTATTATATAAAAACACCACAAGCATTTTATACTTTATATTTTGTTCTCATTGAACATCTGAATCTCAAATTGCACTTACTGAAAATAGCCATTGATGTTAGCTTGTCTATCTCCCAAATTAAAGGCACATTCTGAAATAGAAAATTCTTGTTTCAGATTAAAGCTACAATAGCAACTGTGTGGTGTACATGGGTGCTGTTGAGTGGCTTGTCAGGGTCTCACACTGCTTTCTACCCCTCCCACACGTATGAACCGTTTTGTTTGAAATCAAAAGTAAAATAAGGCACACACAAGAAGTTAGATTAAAAGATGAAAAGAGCATTCTGTTAAAGTTGTAGGCAGGCACATTTGTGATGAAAACCTCACAAATTGTAATATTATCTCAGATTGTAAAATCACAAATTGATAACATTTAACTCGTCAAGGAAACACATCACTTCACTCTGCAAGGTTGGATCAACCTCACCAAAACATGCCTGCAGTTTATGACCAAATTGGTTGTGTTCTTTTCGGTCGGATTAAGCAATATCCCAGAATCATCACATTGTCTTGAAGAGACATTACTGCAATCTTTGAAAGCCACACTCTGCAACTTAAAAAGTTAGTTGCTGAAAGGCTAAGATAGTTAGTTTGTGCTCCAGGCTCACCACTTCTTGCTAACTCCAAATGAAAGTATGCTATTATTTGTTGTTGTTATTATATATACAAGGAGCGGCATTTGTTCTCTTGAATGCAAATGTACAACTTTCTAATGTCTGGATAATATCGTAATCTTCTTGTAAATGTACTATTTTAATTTCATAATATTATCCCCCGAGTTTTTATTGATTGATTTATGTTATTGGCCCTAATATGCCTTTGTACAGTTGAAGCAGCAATGTTGCCCTTGTTTTCTATATACAGTTTACCATTCCAAGTACTGAGGAGGTCAGTGACCAGCTCTTATGTTTGAGTTCATCCATCATATCTTGTGTGTGAGGACGCTCAGTAGGATGAAATACTCCTGCTTGACGCTACAACCATTAGAGAATAAATGTGAATGCCATCTTCCAGACAATAACATGAGTTCTCTCGCTTTGGCCTCATTTTCCTTTGTGATGGTATTCATGTTATTTCACATGTTAGAACACAAGTGACTAGGCCTGTATGGGAATCCATCAACCTGTCAATCAATGGTGATAAGTGTCAGTCAATTAGGTAATTAGTCTGGCTGCCTGTTCTAATTAGTCAAATAACAGGTATACCAGAATTAAACACATTTCATTGTGGTATTGAAACCCTTTCATCTCTGTGATGTGCCAGCCATGCCCTCTCTCCTCAGACCCCTTGAGTTCCAAGACGGTTTCAGATGACATCTGGCATTCTGCCATCGACTCCACTCTCCACAGACACACACACACACAAATACACACCACTGCCACCATCCTTATTCCATCGAGAGGGGGCTTGAGGGGACAGGTGTAGGCTGGGTTTGATAAAAAGGGATGAAGGGGGAAATGCCAGCAGATCGCAAGACAAGGAGGTTGGAGAACATACCTGCTAAGAGAGACCATGCCTGAACCCAAAGATACAGGTAAGCAGCTCTTACTGGTCTAATGATAGCATTGGGGCCTTGTTTGATTCAGTAAAGCACTTGTATTCATATACTGTATTTATTTTACGTATCTTAATACCTTAAAAACTGCATTTAAATAAGACAGGAGTTAAATGTTATGTAAATAACAAATACTCTAACAAACATTTGTTATGGCTGATCTGGTCAAAATGGAAAATTTGAAATGACCGATCAAGAATGATGACTTAATGCAGTTATGATAAGGCTGTAACTTAAAAATGTTATGGCACTCCATTCAAAATATGGGTAAACTCGAAGAAATCGGGTTTTCTCCCATGTTTGCACATCGTCAAATACTCAAAACCCTTCGTAAACAGTGTCAAATCAAATATGTACTGTTAAGTTATCTTACCTTCATGTTGACAAAAAAATGTTTTTCATGTTATTGCCAGCTGAAGTAGATCTATTCAACAACATTAAAAAATAAATAAATAAAAATTCAACATCTTTTTTTCCACCAATGGCTTTTTATTATTTGTTTTATTAGATTGGGGATAGAAAAAGTACAACAGTGCAATGAATTGGAAGAAAATACATGGTCATAAAAGATGGAGCCATTGCAAAGATGAATGTCTATTTATATTGAGCTGAGAATGGCAGTAATTACTCTGGAGAGCATATTGAACTTGTGACCACAAAGTTCAAGGTTAGATACATTTAGCCCTAATGTCATCGCCCTTCCATTGGAAACTAATTACTTTGTAAATATGTTGTGGTAATGTCAGTGCTGTTGGTATTATAGAAACCATGCATGCTTTAATAAATGGTAAATGGGCACATTTATATAGCGCTTTTATCCAAAGCACTTTACAGTATTTTGCCTGACATTCACCGAGTCACACATTCATACACTGATAGTGACTGCTGCCATGCAAGGTGCAACCAACCACCAGGAGCAGTTAGGCATCTTGCTCAAGGATGCTTACAGGTAGGTCAGCACCGGGGTTTGAACCCATAACCTTCTGGCTGGAACTCCAATACCCAGACTACTAGACCATCCTGCCCCCTAGATAGATCAGTGTTTTGCTCTAGTATGGCATAAATGCAGTTGTCTGTCATAACTTTAAGCAGCCAAGATAGGTCTTAAAACTTTACAGTGTGTCATTTCATTTTATTGGCCAAAGTAATGTATATGCATCATTCAAGGAGGGGTCTAAAATATCAACTCTGTTTTAAATAGTAACCTTATAATAACCGTAAATCATATACCAGCTCGACATCTTGAACATGTAGACTTTGATAGCAAATATATGATAAGAGATGTGGAATAAATAGCTAAGAGCTCTCAGCAGATAGATGCTATAGTAAATGTATTGTAGCTGACTTCATGTATCCAACTCAGACACCCGATATGTTTAATCTGTCTGTATTCTATTAGAATCATTTAGCTTTTCGAGACCATCCTGATCTCACAGGCTTCAGTTTAACTTCACAGCGAGGAGCAGTCTGGAAAGCCAAGAAATAAGATGATACACCAAATGGTTTGTTTACACAGATCCATCTGGGGATCCGTCCATTGAAACTGTTTTAAAAAGGGCTTGTACTTTCAAAAAATACTTGGCAGGTGATTGGACAAGCCTGTTACAGTAGTAACCAGTTCAACCTCTTGCTGAAGCCAGAGAGAAAACATAGTTTTTATTGATAAAAGTCTTTAGTGTCATTCTTTGCTCTTTTTTTATTCTAATTCTAGTCTAATAACACTGATGTTATTTTTAACCTTTTTAGAAACCACCATTGTTGTTTTTGAGACTCGCAAATTCGCTGGCTGTCCACCTGAACCACGCCCGCAGCTACCTCTGCGACGCTGATTGACCACACACTGAAAGATGAAGGATCTCAACCTCTCCGGACTGATTCTCGTGGCAAGTCCAAATGAATATTGAGAGATCAGGCAAGAAATCCTTGCAACTGAATCTGAGTAGCATTTGATCTGACCAATCAGCATCATAGACATAGCTACAGGCTTGGCTTAGGTGTGCCGACAACAAAAACTACTTGAAAGCAACAATGACTCAACAACGATTCATTAATGCTTTTCTGCCTGCCCTTTTTAAATTGTTTTAAGGGACAGCTTCCCAGATGGACGTGTGTTTACACTGCAAAAAATGCCCAATCAAATATAAGTGCAAATATATTAGTTATGAGCTTACTAATGCTTAAAACAAGCATTACTGGCTGCCATTGCAAGTGAAATTCACTTTATAGGATTTCTTAAATGAAGTGCACATTTACTTAAGTCACTAGATAATCCATTTACATAGGCATTTATATATTTAAGCAATTTGAATATTTCAGACAACTGTTTTGTTGTTGTATTTGCAATGTAAGATGTCCTTGAGTATTTAGAAAGGCGTCCCAAATAAAATGTATTATTATTATTCTTACTATTGTTCTTATTTATTTTAGAAACTAGTCCAACTAGATTTTTAATCTAAAAACAAGATTATTACACTTAGATATAGTTTTTGCAGTGTAGCTAGCCACCAGGTGTGTCAGGATAACCAAATACAGATTCAGCTCATATATTAAAAAAAACAGGCTGTTAAATTAGTAGACCTACTGTTCAATGCTCTGAAATATTGAATTTGGTTCAACTTCAGCCCATACCTCATTAAAATGTAATTGCCTATATTTTACAATGGTGTGTAACCTCACTGAACATCACTAAGAGTACTGAGACAACTCTCACTGGGGTTATTACAGTGTTCAATGGAAAGCCATTTAAGCCTTAATTCAAAATCACAATGAACCTTCTCAAAAATAGGAATCACACAGTATATTCATTATGTGTATCTTCATTAGACAGTAACAAACAGATAACTAGACAGCTACAGGCCACTTCTTTCCCACACAGATGTAGCCACGGAATAAAAACTGATTAAAACATTTAAAAAATGTTTCCAATTATAAATTTTTTGTAAAATATAGCAGACATCGAGGTATCCTAGTTATACTGTACATGTCTGACTAATCTGTGAGTTTCCCGTTTTCGTTCCATTTAGCACATATTTTACTGTAATGTTTTGCCCATTGAACCATATTTTAAGACTACGTTTCACCATAGTGGTATGTTTCTCTACGTAGGCTATAATAAAGTTAAACCAAATGTTCACAAGGTTGATTTGATACATTGGAACTCTATCCCTTACTGTAATATGGAAATATGCAATGCCACATGTAATGGTGCTACACCCTCCGTTATTTACACTGAAGTAATTCCATCCCTGCATTTTTTTGTACTAGCAATGTGGAGTCAGTCCTTTATCCTGGCATCATCTATATTTTATTTCAAACACAGTGGTACTACTGTGCTTGACCCACTA
Organism: Typhlichthys eigenmanni; assembly: GCA_027564635.1. Classification (NCBI taxonomy): domain Eukaryota; kingdom Metazoa; phylum Chordata; class Actinopteri; order Percopsiformes; family Amblyopsidae; genus Typhlichthys; species Typhlichthys eigenmanni. The sequence continues at coordinate 6,243 of JAODUK010017006.1, read as the reverse complement.
CACTTTCTTTGCTTTAGTTTTTCCACCAATCCAGGATCCTTGCCAATTCATTCACCACTGCAAAAACTATATCTAACTTAGTGTGATAATCTTGTTTTTAGATGCAACATCTACAGTAGTTGTTTCTAATATAAATGTCTTATCTAGTAACTTGATTTAAGTGAATGTGCACTTAAAACATTTGCTTGTTTTAGCATAAGGAAACTCATAACTAATATATTTGCATGTACATATTTGATAGGGCATTTTTTGCAGTACACTATTCACAGCCTCACCGTTGTGGAGGCCCTCTGGCCCTGTCTGTCAGTCTGTCCGGTACTTAAGAAGCCCTGGAGACGGGAAGGACGCACGCATCCCAATAAACAGCCTTTATTGGGATGCGTGCTGATGCAGGACGGCTGCTGATGATCGGGGGGAGAAGGCTGTGGCCTTGTGCGTCAACAGAGAGAGAAAGAGGAGCCTCAAGAGGGAATGTCCGCACTTGGGTAGACCCCCAGTTGACCTCTGTTCAGAGGAGCTCTGCAGGAACCCTATGTCGGGCATTTATGCGCCTGCTGCTTATTAACGCAATGGAACCGAGCCGTTTTTTTTAGTTGGAGTTGTAACCTTGACGCTGGTGTTACTTACTGTACATGGCTGTGAATGTTTTTTACATGCTGCTGGCCCTGCTGCATTACATGAATAGCAACACGATTTCTAATTAACTTCAATGCTGCTCAAGGCCAACGTCTTTACGCTGCGCCACAGGGAGGGGCGGTGGGGGCGGGGTGGGGGCTGAGACAGGCTGCACATTTTACTTTGTCTGAGGGAATCCGCCACAAGAGGGCAGCACTGTAAGGTAGCCGGCCTGCTGACTCCCGACCCCCTCTGCCCTAAACACTGCCAAAGTATAGCGTTACCTCATTCCAGGGCCGTCATCAGCCCAGCCACCCCCAGGTCGGTATGCTATCTGTCTCTTGATGAATTACAGACAGATGTAGGGTCAACCGACCGCGCCAGTGGCGCTTACAAAGAGAACGTGAAAAGTGAACTGAGCCCTGCTATATCATTAACGATATCTCTCTGAACTCAGAGCAACTTAAAACCCAACGCACTATGCACGGATAGAATTTGGAACTGTACACCAAACTGTAAGTCTTCTTTAATGACACGAGGCAGGCCGCAATAGCAAAAAGAGAAGTGAACAGGGGAGGGCTTGGCGACTTGGCGCTCCTTCCAATTCATTAGGTGATGTCAAAAATGCAAAATATATCCGGAACATTTACTATTAATGTAATTGAAGCTTGCTATCCTTTACCCGTACTTTTAGTTTACATGACATTATTTATTTTACTTTAAATTATGCTTCAATGTTTACTAAAAGTAACTTATAAGTTAACATAAAAAGTATGCTTAAAAGTTTACAAAAAGTAGACTTCAAGTTTACTGAGAGTAGACATATGCTTCAAAATGTACTACAATTATACAGTATGTTAGTTTACTAAAAGTAACCTATGTTTAAAAGTAGAAAAAGGTTAAATGAGTATTAAAATAGTTTTTACACAGATTGATATACTTGCTACATCAAGTATATACTTGAGAAATATACTTGTATACTTTAAGTATACTTTAAAAAATGAACTTGAAGTATACTTAATTTTGGTAAGCGTTGAGGACAAGCTAGAGGGAAAAAACGGACGATGGCTGCATGGTATTTAGGTGCGCTCTTTGATTTGTGTATAACATGGGCCCTTTGATTGAAACAGTTTGGCAGTAAACCTCATTGCTCCTTGGTTCCTTAACCTGTCATCCAGCTCTATTAACACATCCTGTTCTTCCTTCCCCTTCTGTTCGTCCATAAATCTTCACGGCAACGTGTGATAGACAAAGCAGGTGGCGAGTAACGAAGACCTCACACACGCAAGCTATAATTCGTATCATGGTCGTGCAATAAAACAGCATAGTATACAATCTTTCAATCATTTTTATTTCCTATTGACATTCGCTGCCTTGCAAGCCTAATGTCTCACGCAGCTGTGCAAAACTGTTAATGATAAACTAGCCTATACTTTGTAAATTAAGGACTTTTATTATAACACCTACTGTCAAATGCTATCAATCAAATTCGCTGGTTTTGATGTATTTTTTGAGCTTTACAACTGAAGGCTGTTAGCCTAGTGGTCAAGAGGGATTTCTACAAGCTGAATGGTCTTGGCTTAATGTCCAGCATTGTCTACCTACTGTAGCTTACACAAGATGCACCTTATCTGCTAACTAATTGTATTTACTGTAGATCGCTCAGGATTAAATATGAATTTAAAAGTGTTGGTAACAGTTTCAGTAAAGAAAAGTGTTTTATTAAAATCTCATGAAATATTTCTTAAGCACAGCAATTTCAACTAGTGTGAGGCATTAGGAAATATGTTTTTCATGTAAGTAATCCTATTCTGGAATGGGTTTGATAGAGGGATTCATACATGTTATATACAGTAGACTGATAACTTTGTAGAACCCACCATGAGCCAAATAAAAAGACAATCTATATAAAATTATGAGTACTTGTCTGTCATATGAATCATCCATCTTGCAGACAAATCTAGGTCACGGTCACAATGTTAAAACTGGGTCAACCCAAATGAATAGTCCCTCTCTTGTGTATAAAACAATATATCATATGTACTAAGAATCAGAAGGAAATCAGGAGAAAAGAATAGAGAACTATTTAAATACATGAGAACAAGTATAGGAAACATTTTAACTGCTTTCAGAATTAAATGTGCCTGTGCCTCATTTAAGTGACAAAAATAAATATTCTTTATAATGTATGTAATTGATAACGCTTTCCCTTGTCACTATGATTAATAACTACATAGATGGTCATTAAACAATGGCAATAATCATAACTTGCAAAGATTCCCCCTCAGGAAACTCAAAAAGTGATTAGCTAACCCCGTCCATCTTTATTTACAGGAGAGTTTGTGTAAATAAATGATGTTATCGTAAGTCACATCAACAAAACTGTCAAATGCACTTGCCAAATGATAAGATACAGACAGCGTGGGCTTAGGTGCACCGTGCCTTGGTGACACCATCTCTCCAACATCCTCATCGTTAAACAGTGATACTCTATCAGTCACAGCATGTATGTCGGCCAAGAGCGACTAATACCATTAATACTCATCCACACGTTCAGTGTTATAAATAGAGGGTTTGAACATTAATCTCCCCTTTACATCCTCCTGCTCATATGCCCTCTGAATATTATGCAAATATTAAATGACATCTCTCACGCTATCATGTTGAGGTAACCGATTAGAGTTGGTGTGGTATTATCAGGACATACTGTAACCATGGCAAAATGTGTCCTTGGTGTGGATAGGATATTAAAGGATTCATACAGTATACATGCTTCATTTCCAGGAGTGGATATCAGATTTAGAACACGTCATGAACAAGACCTATGACAGACAGGTCATGAGTGGATCTATAGCTGAAGGAGTAACGTGAGTTACAGACGTGTGGCGTGTAATTGCTGGTAGTGGTAGTGGTTCATCAGACAACCCCATTGGTCCCTGGTGTTCAGTTAACGCCTCAACGTTTGCCATAGCTAGCGGTTGTAGATGTGCTTAGCTGTCCGACATGCATTAACTGAACATTTTATCTAGACTGGAACAAACTACGACGCCTTCCTCGCTAGCAATAAACAATAATGTTTGTCAGTTGAAGCAATTAAACATAGCATCGTGATACAAGGATGTTGTTTTGCTGCATGCATTAAATGTAATATTTCTGTCTTCCTCCCTCTGTTTTCTCACTCTTACAGTAACTGATCACATTTATTTTGGTTCCTCATGCTATTTTTTGCAGAAATAATCTAGGTCCACAGAGAGAGCAGAAGTCACTTTCGCATTATGGGACCTTAGTTTGGAAAAAATATGTATGGAGTCAACGGCAAGAATAACAATATTTTTAGATCCCGTTTGAATTGTGACACGAAGTACACATATGATGTTTGTATATTTTAAAGATAATTGTTCAAGTCAAGAACGTTACTGTTTGTTGTAAAACTATAAAGTCATCTTTAGTTTTGTGTCTAACCACTCAGTGAACTCGACACAGGGTTTGTATTCTTACTAATTACATATTTTCACAGTCCTATACTTCAACAAATGCACAACAAACTGATACTTTCTTGACTCGAATAATTTTATTTTAAATAGTCAAACATCATATGTGTGCTTCGTGTCACAAAGCAAATGGGATCTTAAAATAATTGGATTCTCGCCGTTGACTACCATACATATATTTTCCAAACTAAAGTCCAAAAGTGCGGAAGTGATTTTGGCTCTCTATTGCATCTTATTGTTTGCTCCAACTATTCAGAGCAATATAATTGTCCTACCACTAAACCAAATGTATACACCTGATTACAAATAATTAAAATGTCGAAGCACACTAAAACACACTACTCAGCAAGTCAAAGACTCCCTTTTGTAGAAACTTTAAATAGCACAAGAATATATTTATTCCCTACAGAAAACCTCACTCTCCCAAAGTGGCTGGTGGAATTGACAGTTACCCACCATAGTCAAGTTTAACATGCAATTGGAGGGTGTTAATTTCAAGCCTTGTTGGCCTGACTGCATTGACTTATCCAACTGAAGAAGCAAGAGGAGAAACGTTATAAAGGAGGAGAGGGAAATGTCAAGAGAGATTAACTAAATAATGTAACAGAGGACAAATACTGTAGATTTAGCTACAGGAACTGTGTAGCCCATTAATCAATACTCGTGGTGCTCAGATGGTATGAAGTGATATTGGTAGGCTACTATTAAAGGTAAAGTCAGCTGTTGCAAGATAATTGTAAGATAATACACTTTTTTGTCAAATTCACCAAATATCTCCTCGAATTTCGCTAGCTTAGCGTTCTCTGGGTTGAAACATTTTTTTACTTCTACGCAGCCCTGGCTCCGTAAATAGCAACTTAAACAAAGTGGCGAACGGCGCTCACATCAACAAAGTCTTAGCACTGCGCTTTGCTTCACAATGCTTCACAATTGTTTTGATTTAAGCTTGAAGTTAGCAAGCGTTCTCCAGAATGATTAACTCTGCCTTTAAATAATGTTATTGCAAAGCACCAAGCAGTTTCATTGACTTAATAAGGGGTATGCAGCCTTCTTTCAAAAGTTGTGTCAGTTCACTTTTTGATTTAAAGCATATGGCAAACTATATGAATAATCATAGGACATCATCAAACAGCTTATCTTATCTTTCTTAATCATATCAGATCAGTATCCTAGTTATTCAAAATATGACTTAATGAATGTTTACAGTAATATCCATTTTGTGGAAACAAACACTTTCACAGTTACTGAGCTACAGTACATTTGATACAACATTTTATTACCACGTTTCCAGATTTAACTTTTGTAACCAAAACTTGTAAAGTATCATCTGCAGCTGCTAAAAACCTATCCCTCTAAAATGGTGTAATGCTATCGGGGATAGGCTTTACCAATCTTTAACATCACACAATCTATAATTAAGGTTGTGCTTGAGTTGAGAGAAGTGTCTATGTTTAAAGAAGACTTCTCAATTACATGATGGACACGAAGGACAAAAGAGAATGGAACAATTTAACTCTTTCACCAAGTATCTGACACAATATTTGTTAAATATAAATCTGGCATCCATATCGCCAACCATCCCAGAACTGAAATCCAATGGGAGACATCACAACATCGCTGACCTCCTTTGACCTCACTCAACCGTCTGTTCATTTGCTGCAGTTTTTATATTTTTTAGATTTAACAGGTATAAAGAAAATGTTGGAACAAAAAACTGTGAAAAGAAATAAGGAATTGATAGTTATATTCTAAGAAGGCCACTATTTACCATAAAACTGTAATAGAAAAACATTTCATTAGAAACATTATTTGATTCACAATTAATAATTTCAGCATTAGCATTAGCATTCATTTCAGCATTAGCATTAGCACGGGGTCCATGGGTCAAGTATGATTTATGATTTAGCAATGTAGAGCTTTTACTACTGTATTTAACAAGCTATACGTGTTGGCAAGAGGTAAGGACTGGGGTGATGTAGGGTCCTCTGACAGCTTGTAATCAGAGAGCTGTCTGGGCTGATGGAGTTGTAGGACTGACTGAGGGAAAATCATATTCAATAAATCAATCAATCTTTATTTATATAGCACTTTTCATACAAATTCATGTAACACAAAGTGCTTCACACTACATCATTAA
>JAODUK010016986.1:0-26844 GCA_027564635.1 Typhlichthys eigenmanni | reverse complement strand
TACATATACATATATATACTGTATATATCATATTAGGGGTGTAACAAACAATAGACAAGGCTAGCATTCAATTCACTGCCACAAACAATTGCTTCTTTTATAAAAAATGTTCTCATATGCAGCATAAGACAGACATCTAAATTTCTGATCCTACTTTTAGAAAAACAAAGTCATTTGTTTGTCCGAGTTAGAGATCAATTTGCACACACAATAAAGAGGAAGAGCACTGCTCTCCCTGTTTATTGTGCTCCCTGTCTGCTCTCAGAGCAGAGATGGCAGAGAGATGGCAGTTACGAAACGTGTTTCTTCTACAAAAGCTGCCAGTGTAGTAGGCCTACAATATAAAATGTTGTAGGCTAGTGCGAAAACAATTAAAAAATCAATTCTCAAATCAATCTGTTCTACTTGAAATATATGTTGTATCGGTAAAATCTTTCACTTTTCATTAATATCTATATGAAAGATGAGCCAGGAGAACGTACTCTTAAAGTATAGGAAGTTAGTGCAGTGCGCTAGAGCCCAATAGTCTATATACAAGCTCACCTTTCACGTACACATGTATTGTGGAGACCAGGTCACGTTGCTGCGCGGTGTACATACATGTGTATGTTCCGGTGAATTCCGCTGTTGGATTATCCACCTTAAAGGTGCAGACCTTGCCGGTGGCCTTGGACACAAAGCGGCGGTGTTTACTCAGTCTGGGCTGCCAGTTAACCGGTCCATCTCCCTCACACCTGAGGACCAGTGGAGTGCCAGGTGACACCACTACAGAGCCAGCTACCGCCATCGAGTTTACCGTGATAGCAGGACGCCTCCATTCTGCCGAGAAAAACGAATGTAATTTATTTTATGCTGTTTTATATATATATATATATATACTGTATATACAGTGCAGAGATTTTGTTTTTACAACCAGAGGCAGAGTGGAAAATAAGAAAAAGATGTACTATTACTAAATATCATTTAGGCATATTGTACTGCATTGGACATTCACACAAATACTCCCTTTATCCAGATGTTAAGGGCTTGTTTGTTCATTTGCTACGAACATGTTTGATAATTTGTTTGTATTTGCTACGAACATTTTTTATAATTTCATGAACTACAATTATACTGAGATTTTTCAGATTTTGATTCTAGTTTCTGGAAACACATGAATGATTAATTATGTTACAGTAACTGACATTGTTTAAACTCTATACTGCATATTTACATGTGTTTTTTAATCGTAGGTCTTCTTCAGCCACAAAACTATTTACCCAAGACTGAGTCACAGTTGGAGCCATTTAAAACAGATATTTGTTTTGTAGTTGCATGGAGTATCTGGTTACTGTACCTATTTATTTTTAGGTATTTATTTTACTTCCCTAATGTATGCAAGCAATACAATCTGAAGAAAACTATTTTGAATTCTTGTAAAGAGTCGGCTATGTCTTATTACATACTACAGTAATAATACTGAGAAGAATAAATGTAACTTAAAAATAGATAATGCTCCATTAAAGCAGAACTGAGATTCTGTGTTCAGCATTTCTATTTCTCACCAGATGGCAATATAACAGCAAAACCTTAAAAATACCCTAACAATTCAATTTATAAATTTCAATTTACTTTTAGGTTATTCATGTAGAAAGTGTTCCAAATCACAATTAAAGTTGGTCTCTAAACATGTCCTTCCCCAACTCATCATTAAACATGACCTAATTTGTATTTGCACATGACAATTTACAAGAAGGCAAAAACATTTTTTTAGCTATTATTAGACTTTAAAGCAATATGTTTTCTAATGCAATTAAAATGGGATGTTGTCCGTGTTATACCCACATAATGACTCTGTGACTTTAATCATCATATATAACTGAGATTGTGAGTGCACAGTATCTGGGTTTAAAATAGTATTTGGTGTATTCTGTTTTCAGGTCACCAGAAATTGGCAATTATTAAGTGCTTTATTTAAAAAGAAATCTTTGCCGGGCTCATGCCCCCTCACCCCACTAACATTTAACTGCCCCCCCCTCCCCCGGTTCTACGTGGGAAAATATGTGAATGAATTCTCACTTAGGTCTATTAGTAATGTTGATAGGCTACCTATAATTGATTGATAGGCTAAGTAGAATATTTTCTGAGGCTCCAAACAGATAAATATAAAAGATAAATAGCTCAGGTTGCAGACTCATGGTTTAACAGAACCCACCCACTAAAATAACAATAGAGGACATCACATGATGACTCAAATTCCAAATCCAATAACAAAGAATGCATTTACTGTAAGCATGAATACATTGTTAAAAGACAGTAACATGGCACACTAAAATACTGTAAGCTCTTTGTATAAGTTGATCAACTCACATTATTTACAACATATGCATTATTTACAAAATAATTTAAACATTTAGAACCTTTTAACAAAAAATCTAAACACAATTCTGGAGCTCCAACATATCAATAAAATGTTTGATTTGCGACAGTACATTTAGTCTCTAATTTGCATTAATACGTACATTAATTAGACCGCTACATTACTTTAATTTCATTAACATATCTCATGGCTAGTCTGTCTGTAGTTTATCGCTGACTTGTCGCAAACAAGCCCAGTGTAAAGGCAATGCACTTCTATTGGCAGCAGTGTAAGCCCATCTACAGCCAAGCAAGACCTATGCAGGTCTTACCTTGGGCAGCATTGGCCAGAAGTCCCATCAGCAATGTCAGGTAGAACAACATCCTGGATCAGCTCCAAATGTGCAGCGTTGTTGCCGTGTGTCTGTGTTGTGCTAGAACAGATCCTCCTGAGGTTTGAGACTAGGGAGAGAAAAATGAACAGAATGCCTTGAGGAGCCTTGTGTTAATGCTCACATGTCTCATTTACTTCTCCTTTGCTCAGAAGGAGGGTTTGTTTCCAGAGGTCAAACCCTCTAGACATGTCAGCATGGCTTGTCTAACATATTGCTGAATTGTTAGTTAATTCTGTTCCACCACACATACTTTCAAAACAACATTGTTAATACGTTACCTTTCTCCATAGATTTGACAATTTAACTTTTTTTTTTGTCTTAATTGCCTTGAAATGTTCCTTCCTAGTATCTAATGATAATAGCATTCCAGACATACCATTAGGTTGTGTCTAATGAGCCCACCTGAAGATGGGGTTTAGTTGATGGAGGCGAGTGAAGACCCCTGAGCTGGGGTGATTCCAGGAGCATCCAGGGCTTAGACAGGCTGCCTTCTGTCCTTCTCCCCTCCCTGGTCTCCAATGTCCCAAGAGGACACCCGAGCTCTCTCACAACAAACATGAGGTCTGCGAGAAGTCAGGTGGGGGGTGAGGGAGATGGCGGCCATTTTGCAGGGAGAGGCATAAAAGCATTGGGCTAATGATCGGTGCTGGGGTGTTGAAATTAATCCATGTGATCTATGGTCTAATCAAGGCACCACAAACAATACAGACCTCTGGAATGGGCCATGGGGAGAGTAACATGAGACTGTCTAGTACAATAGGTTACTACAGAGGAGCATAAAGAGATATTAGCATGGACATGAAAAATACCAATTTGTACTCCACACTCTAAGAAATACATTGAGCTGTTTCAACATAGAACTATCATTTTAGTCAGATATGTTTTTTTTCTTCTTCTTTTTGGTGAGTATGAATTGACTGAAAAACAAATTAAATGAAAATTAAACACAAAAATGACTTCAATTGTTCTATATAGAAAATGAATTACAAAATACCACAATAATATTTTGACAGTAAACGTTTATTGTCACATTTGCAATATAAAATACTGCACATAAAAATACATTTTTAACAGTGGCTTTGGTACCATAGCTTGCAATACAGTCTGTGCATTCTAAATTGTAAAACAAAAAGTACATTGTAACATGACATTGAGTAACAAAAGTGAAACTTCTGTGAGTGAATAGTCTACAATATAAATGGTAAGTACTTATAACAGTATAGCCCTTCAGGTTCCATATTCAGCAAGTAGCAACATTTGATAGCTAAAAAATAAAAACAAAATTCTCAAATGTACATATTCGTACCATTGTGTGCTAAGGCAGTGATATGCTAAAATGTTTATATTTTTGATTAACTATGAGTCAATAATTGTCGGAAATGTAATCCTTCTGGATGTACAGCATGTAACAAAGGTTACTCTCAATTGTATTTCGTTTATCACTTACATACTGTATCCTCGTATGTGAATATCATTTTTGTCTAAAACTAATAAAGTGCAAATGGGTATAAAAATATGTAAATGGTATATACAAACCTTTTTAAAAACTATTTAAATTTCGCTTTGAGAAACAAAATATTTGTCTAAATAAAACGTCTTTGACCATGGTTCTTCAGAACTCCTAGTTCTTTCCCAAAATAACAGTGTTATATTTGTACTTTATGGAAACCTTGATAGTACTTTATCACCATCAATCACTCATTTACAATTGTCAACCAGGAAAAAGGGGAAACATAATAACAAGTGTAGAGCCAGAAGAATTCATAAAACACAAAAAAACACAAAAAACAATACAACATGCCTACTATACCAGAGGAAACATTGTTCAAAGTGTTGAATTGAATTTCAACTGAACCATATGTACAAAAAGGTTATCTCCCAATATTGGATTAAAAAAGAATGTCTTGGCCATGTACTGTATCCCAGAGTAGCTTCAGCCATACTAGATGTAAGACTGAAACCCATAAATGTACAAACCATAGTAGTGCTTAGTGAGGCTATTGGCTATTATACACAATTCACTTCTGCTACATTCTCTATTTCAATAACATTCCCTTTTTCTTAGAAAAGAACCATTCCCAGAAACAGGGTCTATTTTTGTTAAGTAGTCAGGCTACAGAAAGCTATCTTCTACCTCCAGGGTTCCGGAAGAACCCAGCAGTGCATCTCTTTCACTGGTCTCCTCCAGCCTGTCTTCTTCTGGAAGGGTCTCGGCTGTATCCTGGGACATGGAGTCTGTATCCTGCTCGAGAGCCAGCGAGCTGAGAGCAGAACAAAGCACAACTTACTGCAGGTCTGAGTTTGGTGCTGCTTCACTAGAGTCACAGGGCACATTGTGTGTGGTGTTTATGATGTTATGTTGTAAGGTTATGACTTTCTCTACATGTCAAACTCATATATTTATGTATGCCGGAAACCTAATAAGTGTTGAGTTTATCAGCAAACAATAGCAGTTCAGTTGAACCACAAAAGTCTTTTTTATATTATATATCACTAGGGGGCACTATAACCCTGCTAAAAAAAGAATGAAACCCAAACCTCAAGCCCACATGACTTGGCTGTGTTTGAATTTGTTGTATAAATAATCATAGCTGCTAGCGTTGCTTACAGGGTAACACAATACAGCTTTTGTTGCACATCGACATCTGGCCAAGTGGGCGTTTGGCAAAAAGAATAAATAACATGTATCTTAAGACAATACGCCTCTTTAGCTTGTTGCATAGCCAGTGTTCAGTCTGGACGGCAGCCATACTGTACCTCGCAGGGCTTTCTGGGGGCACATCTGCGTCTGTGAACATGTCGTCGGGCTTGGGGTCCGGGATGGGAATGATGTACTCGTTGTACGAAGTCGCAACCTCCTCTCTGTCTGCGTCTCGACCAAAACCAGGGTTGGGATCGTACGGGTCTGGTGGGGTGGGGGGGCCGGTGGAGGATGATGAGGGTCGTCGTGCCGGGCTGACAGCGGGAAACGGAGAGGACATCCTGGGCTTTGTTCGTGCCACTGCCGGGTGGTCGCTCTTGAAGAAGCCGTCGTTGACTTGGATATACCTCTGTTGTCGGGAGAGACTCGTGGTTACCGACGTTCCACTACACGTTATTTACATGTACGTGGAGCACTTGGCAAATGTGTTTATCCCAAGTGACTTACAAGCAGCACATTTGAGATATAGCTGAAATTGACAGCAAAGCTGTCCTTAAATGTGGAGTCAGGGAACCTGAAAGAAAGATTGTCGATCTTAGGCTGCTCCCTCAGAAGCTCTGCCCCCCACATTGGACACACATGGCCATTGTCGGGGGAAGGTGTTGTTGTGTGGTGCGATCTGCACCGCTTTGTTTGTGCTTCCATTAACAGAGCCAGGGCCGCGTAGAAACGCTATGTTTTTAGCACGCACACAAAATAGCAGACCCTATTCTCCGAATATGACAAAACGTCTATTAGTTTACAACCGCTGACTTCACCTTAAATGTTATGTACCTTTTTATAGCTGTCTGTCAGCATGTCTCCCATGGTGTGGACAAGAAAGGAGAACTCTGGCCTCTTCTCAAACTTTTCATCCCAGCATTTCTTCATGACTTCATATCTGCAACAGCCATCAAGCATTTCTTATTATCGCCTGTCTAATGTAAACTAAAAATGCTATATTACAGCTGCATTATTCTGCAATGATGACTTACACATCGTCACAAGCATGTGTTGGTTTGGCCATACGGTAACCTCTCTTCAGAGCACTGTAGAAAAGCTCATTCATGGGCAGATCTGGGTAAGGTGTTCCCCCTGTCAGTAAAAAGGTTATAATTAATTCAAAACTGCCAAAATATAGTCTGCCCAAACAGGAATCCTGCCTGACAACTGACAAAAACCACTTGTCACAGACTCACAACTGATGTTGACATGCTTTCAGCTACTATTGTACGCTAGTCCTAGTTTTGTATGTGAACGAGAACGAGGTCAAGACCCACATCAGGAAAAAATATGGAAAATCCAACTCACAAGATCTTTCCAGGAACAACATTTTGAAATATAAGATTTAATCCTACTACCTAGATTGACCGCTTTGAGGCACAAACGCTCTGAATGGACTCCCTTGTTTTAGAGGCAAAAAAACAACCATATTACAGAACCTGCTCAGAAGCTGCTCAAAGCTACTGTAGCATAGATTTCAAAAGCTCACAGAACTTTTTAGTGGTGCTTTGATCTGAAAAAGTACTTTTTAATGGCTTGTTGTCTTAATTGCTCATAGATGTGTGTGTTTATATGCATGTAATGCAGTGGCTTTTACACTTTTCAACCCCCAATCCCAAGAGTGAAGATCTAAAGGTAGAGAACCAGTGGTGCAGGCTAACCAAGAGTGAAGATCTCCCAGAGAAGGATGCCATAGGACCAGACATCACTCAGGGTGGTGTACAGGTTGTGGAAAATACTCTCTGGCGCCATCCACTTCAGGGGCAGGAAGGTCTACGCAGGAGAGAAAACCACATTAGCTAGCCAGAACAATACACATTATAGCTTAGTGATTCTCTAAACCCTTTCTTTTGCAAGCAAGGGGCATTTGCCGCCACTTACACTGCCTTTGGAGATGTAGTTGGAGTCATGCATGATGTCTCTAGCCAGGCCAAAGTCGCAGATCTTCACCAGTTTGCCTTCACAGATCAACACGTTCCTTGCAGCCAGGTCACGATGGACACACTGGGGCGGAATGAATAGAAAATATACAGTATATATTCAGTGAATGATATTAATAAGTCAATATGGTGGAGGGCTTAGGCTGGAAGCTGCCAGTGGATCACATTATGTTCTTGGCGGTCACCAGATGATTGACTGATTGACTGAAAAAGAAAAAAAAAACTCTAAAAGATATTTATACATTTGTAGTCAATTTATTTCTAATCTAGTCTTGATTATACCAGTATATTCATTTTTATGATGAAAATGGCGCTATGTGACTTTCTGCCACTAGATGTGTAAGTATTATGCATCTTAGAACAACAGAAATACACACACATGCACTAACACGCACGCCCATCCGGCCCAGCTATGAAAACACAGCACAGGAGCAGGGATTAAAACACACACACACATAGAGAGAGTGTGTGATACTCTGCTCAGGACTCCGCTATATCTTTATATAGAAATACGTAGCTGACTGCTGCTATTATAATGTTTAAAATATCATATAGTGCATATTATTGTATAAAAATCCACTCCATTTTGGACATCATTGCACTGATTTAGATACATACAAAACATACATAAAGTAAGATATCCAATAACATACATTCTTGGAGGCAAGGAATTCCATGCCTTTCGCCACCTGGTAGCTGAAGCCAAGGAGGTCTTCATAGCTGAGTATGGTAGAGTCACTTATGGCCATGGGTAGGTCCACCGTGTTTCCCCCTGAACAGGCAGGTCAGAGAGACGGTAAGGTGAAGCAGCAAACAAAACCTTTAACGGTTACAGCACTTCCAACTTCTCCTTTTGGGATCCTTGCATGCCATAGTATCTATCTACTAAATTAACTTGTGATTAAAGATACACAATTTCATCCTCCATGGAACGCAACATTTCCATCCCAGCTCACTGTTTTTATTTAGAAACACAATTTGTGAATGGAAATGGCACGAGCCTAGGAGTGCAGTCTTTTACAGAAACTGTTTTTGTATTTGTGGCATTAACTACAGTACAGGGGGAATTGCAGACACAAATCGAGGGATGTCCCTTTAGGAAGATTAACACCATGGTTTTCCTTTCTGCATGTTCTCCTTAAAGTATGTGCTCCTACAGACAGACATATTCAAGCCTAAATTATAATGTGCTTCCTGTTCTGTTCACGGGGGCGGCCATATTAGTTTTACATTTCATGGAGCAGAACAATTCATTCAAATCTGCTGTGACATATATACATAAACATACAGCCTACACAGTCCACTACATATACACACATACGTCATAACAGAGGACACACACACACACACACGCAGAGCCAACCTTGCTCCTGGTAGAGATCTTGCTGGTGGTAGGGAGACTCATAAGGCGATGCCTGGATGTCAGCATACCTGATGTTGTCTATCTGCTCCTGCATGGGCACGTAGACTGACAGCTCGTCTTTAGTCATGTCCATATAGCCTCCGTCACATTCGCTGCCAAAAGACACATAGCTAGGGAGAGGAGGAACGGTAACAGCATCAGAGTGGGCCCTTTTCACATGTGCATGCAACTGTCAACTGCAACAATCAGCTAATTGGTAATATGCTAATTGTATTAGCATGCATTTACAGTAGGTGTGGCATATCAGCATGCCTAAATTAAACTGACCCGGTGTTAATGTTAGCTGTTGTGTTTATTTCTGCTAAGGCATCGGTGAAATGGGTCCATTAGGGGAAATGTTGTCCTTCAAGTTTAAGATAAATCCCCAAAAAATCCCTGTGTGTGTATGTGTGTGTCTTTCTGATATAGAGGAATGCTTCAGCAAATAATATTATTAAGTGTTACTGTTTTTGGTCATAAGGGGTTTGAGAGAAAGTGGGTCACGTTAACACACACACAGACACACTAAAAGGTCAAGTACATGCTTGTCTCGGATTCACACAAATAGCAACGTTTGCTAAATGTGGTCTAAATGTGGAGGCAAAACAATAAATCTGCTGGAGCATGTTGCATACGATACATGTAGAAATATCGGTTTCAAAACAGGACGTGTTTAAAATACTCTGCCTTGAAATGAAAAACGGCGCTGCCCAAATAAGTAAAAAAAAGACTTTCCCCTGGGCTTACCCTTTCCTCTCGCTGAGTGGGGTGCTCTCTCCAGAGATGCGACACCCAGAATCCTCTTGGTTCTTTTCGGCGTAGTACTGCAGGTACGTGTGCTTGTTCCGGTGCAGGTAATCCACCAGGTCACCATAGCGACAGTACTCTGTCACGAGGTACAGAGGACCTGAAAGAGTATTAAAAAATATTATACATCCACCCATCAATCCATCGTCACCCGCCTATACAGAGTCCAGTCGCGGATATTCAAAATATTATACATGTATATATCAAACTTTGCTCTAGAACTACCAGATGATGTATTCTAGAGACCCTTTAGCCCCTTAAAAACATTTACACTTAATACATTAAATATATGTGTTTCAAAATACACTGTTTACACCATAGGCCTCAAACTGACAAGACCGTAACCGTAAAACTCAAATAAATCAGTTTGAATAGATAATGGTTGTGCCAACCCTGTTTGGTGCAGGCTCCTAGTAAATTAACAACGTTGAGGTGAGGGCCCAAATGACTCATTATCTTCAGCTCCGACATCAGTGCCTGGGTCTCACTTCTCCGTGCTGTGGCTGGAAGGTAGGAGAGACAGAGAGAGAGAGGGGGAGAAAGAGAGAGAGAGAGGGAGAGCGAGAGAGAGAGAGAGAGAGAGAGAGAGAGAGAGAGAGAGAGGGGTCACTTATTTAAACAATAAGCCGATTGTGAATGGCCACACTGTAGGTCTGAAAGTGAAAGACAAATGAGAAATGGGTAAAAGGTGACCATTGAGAGGTGGATGGAGGAGACGGGTGAAAAACATAAACTGCCATTTTCACCAGACCAGGATATATTTCTGCTTTGCCAAACTGCACAATGCCAACGCTCGGTTGAAAGCACGGCCAAGCTTGGCAGGCCAACTAAAGGTCGTCAGGGGGTGCAAGACAAACTCTGTACCTCAGTGCTGTATAGGAATGCGTCAGTTACGTCTCGGCAACGTGACAGCGACGCGGGGGACTAATGTGTTGTTCTCTATGTGAGCTGCACACCGTCAGTGCTAAAGCTACAGCTTACATTTGAGCATTTTCACCGCCACCTTCGTGCTGGACTGGGAATGAGTGAGCCCGTACGCGGTGGCCTCCACCACCCTGCCAAAGGCTCCGGAGCCGAGAGTGCGACCTGAAAACACAAAGAGAGAGAGAGAGAGAGAGAGAGAGAGAGAGAGAGAGAGAGAGAGAGAGAGAGAGAGATTTGGTTAAAAACAAAAGGAGCCAGCAGGGGAATATGCAATGTAGGATCAAATGAAGCTGAAAAGAAAACGGTCAAATAATCACTGTGGAACTGGAAGTTATTTTACAGGATATTCAATTACATTTTCTAAGAAAGTGTGACATCTGTCCCAGTGTCTCTCTGTCATCAGTGTCTCTCTCTCAATTCAATTCAATTCATTTTGCTTTATTGGCATGAAAGTTTAAAAACACCGTTGCCAAAGTATAACAAATAAATATCTCTCTCTCTCTCTCTCTCTCTCTCTTTCACACACACACACACACACACACACACACACACACACACACACACACACACAGACTTTCAAACAATCCCTTTCCCAGAAGCCTTACCGAGCACCAGACTGTCTCGGGGCATTTCCCAAGCCAGGTCATAGGGCAGGTGGATGGGGTCCACATAAATATACTCATGGCCATCCAGGCTCACAGACTCAATCACCTTCCATCTGATTTCATAGCGGGGCTTCTAAAAGCACAGTGTAAAAAGACATGAAGCATGAATGAAATAATGCCTTTGTGCTACTTTAGTTCACTGAAGCACATTCACTCAGCTCATTAAAAGGTAATGTATAGCTCACCTTCCTCCATACAGCAATGAGGATGATGATAGAAATGATGATGATGACCACTAAAACTAAAATGGCAGCCAACACTGCCACCTGGGAGAAAAGAGCTGCAACACAAGCAGGGAAACAAATAATGACTATTAATGTTTACAACTGAATTACAGTGTCACTTTTTCTGGTATTTCAACTGAAAGATCCCATATAAGCACGTGTTCTTTACCTGACATACAACTGTTGGCTGTGAATTATTCCATTTTGTAAAAACAATGATTGCAAAAGGTTTTGTTGAAACACACAGTATATACACAGTATAATTGTACATCTCGGTTATTTTTCTAATTTCAGTAGAAATACAAGCCCACAATTATTTTAATAAAACGCATCAACAGTATCAACAGTATATCAATATAATCCTATATTTAAAGTGTTTTTAACACACACACAGGTAAAAGATGCCACATACTGTTGGACACCAACTTGACGTCCCGGATGTCGAACCCTGCCTGGTTGCTGGTCTCGCAGCGCAATGTGACATGTTGGGGTTTGTGGAACGTCAGCTGGCTCTTAACCTGGTTCATTTTAGAGGTCTCGTTGTAGCTAGCATTGGTCTGGATGGCCACAATCTCAGGGTCCGAGGTCAGGGGCTGCCAAGCTGCTGTTCGGTTATTGCACCTTTGGTAAAACACAGAAGGAAAATGCTAACTTTAGATTTTGAATACACTTATTTAATTCCTACATACTTATATATTGCTCAATTGCTCAATTCTTTGTATTTATATTTTGGTGTGTCATGTAGGTTAAATAATATATTTACATGCAGTTTATAAAGTGGTTTGTAGGAACACATGATCAAAGTGTGATCACGTGATCAAACACATGATCACACTCACTATAACTAACTTAACTGTGTGTGAACATTCAGCCCCCTAGTGTTCAATGTGTGACGTATCGCCATTGATGTTTAGGGTGAATCAGTCACATGACTCACTTGAGCATGCTATCACAGCTGTACCAGTGAATGGTCGGGGTAGGGACCCCCTCCGCTACACAGGTCACCAAGTGTCTCTTTCCAGGGAGGTGGTGGTCAGTCAGGACTTTTATCTGAGAAGGAACTATACACACATCAACCATCATTAGTCATACTCCCTTCAGAGATAATATTTGTCATATACACACTAATATCTATTCATGTACATTTACAGCATTTGGCAGACGCTTTGATCCAAAGAGTCCAAAGAGTCCAACTATTTGTCAATAGTTGGACAGGTTCCTAATGGCCTAAATACTAAAGCGCTTTAAAAAATGTTTTAATATATATATATACCTTGGACCTCCAGGTCAAAGGTGACAGTCTTGGCGTCATCTCCGTTGGCGACGCTGACCGTGTAGGAGCCTCGCTTGTCCACGCCCACCCTCACCATGGTAAGCGTAGTGACATACCTGAGGCGGGCGACAGGAGGGACGTATTGTAACACAAGCCAAGCGATGATTGATGATGCCTGCCATGCTTGTGCGGGACCTGTGTTTACAGTTCCCGTGTGGTGCTGACAGATCATTGTTTGCCCTCTAGGGGATATTGCGTTACTCTTGGTCAAGTCGTTGTCTTGCAATGACAGACAGGCGCTAGATGTGTCCAAGATGGCCACCCTAACCTCCCAAGACGGGTCTGATGACTCGGGTTCATGAATGCTTCATAGCATTTGTTTGGTCTTTGGCTGTGTTATGGTGTGAGGGGGATTTGAGGGGTCACTTTACAGCTATACCGTGTTATTAAAAGGTCCTGTAGTCATGGTTAGTTTAGTTTTAACGTCCCACACCTGGTCTCGTGCTCCTGCTTGGTGGCGATGGTTGTGTCTCTCTTATTGGTGGTTTTTTCGGGGCTCCAGCGGACCAAGGGTGGTGGGTACGCCTCGATCTCCACTCTCAGCTGCACGTTCTCGTGTAGCTGCGCTGAAACCATCCTCTGCTGGGAGGGCCTTAGGTTCACAAAGCCTCTCTCTAAAGGGAGAAGGATATCGTTCTAGTGATGTGGAGTACAGCATGCTTTTCAATACGCTGTTTATGGTTTACGCCATCTTTTGCTGTTGTTTGTGGTATCCTTTATATGCTATCATTGCTTTGAATACATTACAATAAAAAACTGTTTTATGTTTTCAACCTGTGATCTATATAATCGTTTTTTTTTTTTTGTACAAGACGTGATTTGCTTTTTCCACGGAGATGTCCAGAAAGTCGAAAAAAATAACTACCCTAAACCGTCTCAATGATGTGTACGTTTAGCCAGTTTCGTTATTCAAGGCTTTCATAAACATAACACACCTCGCTGGAGCTAAAGTAAACAGGCAGACACATTTGTGAGCTGCCTGTCGACGACTTCACTGCCAGAAACAGAGCGGTAAAGGGCCATCCTCTAAGAACAGAATTCCAGTTTCGCTGACTCTCAATTTGCCGCTTGTCATTTAGGCATTGTGGTTTATTTTACCTTATACCGCTGAAGAGGCAGCAATGCCATGGTAACAGTTCTACAAACACTGTAGACCATTTATAGATACAAGTATAGAGTTCCCCTCTGGTTCAAAGCCATGTTTTTAAAAGATACAATCAGGGCATCCATTTTATGTCGAAGGTCCATATGTCATAAAGTGCACACCGGTTCATAAAGCATAAACAGTATAGCCACAGTTATATATTTAGCTTTTATTTCCCTTGACAAAGATCCCTGTTTCACGTGGCTTAGAAGGAAAGGCAGACGTTAAAGAAACACAATGATAATCCACCTAGCATTAGCTTGTTTTTACTGTGTGTGTGCGTGTGGGGTGGGTGGCTGTGTGCGTAGCAGGGCGTGTGTGTTAATCTCACCCAGGACAGTGATGTTGATGCTGTTGGAGGCGCTGAGCCCTAGTATTCCTTCCAAGATGTTGCATATATAAGTACCACCATGGGCCAAGGTGGCGTGGGGGTAGAAGAGATAAGAGCGCAAGAACAGGCCGGACAGGTAGTCTGTGAGATGGAGATCGACGTCGACCTCCTTCGAGAAGATATAAGATGAATTAGGCAAAAGGAAGGGGTCGTGTGGCTTTATGGGGTACTAAGATGAGAAAATAAAGGCTCTTGGGACTACACAGCGCCATCAATGCACAGTGCAATCGTGTGCCTCAGATTTGCAATATAAATATTAGTATTTACGCAGTGGTTGGAGAACAGTTTCGTGAGAGCTTATCACCTCTTTATTATTATCGTTCACTTCTACAGTGACATATAGCTAAGAATGCAAATTGATGCATTTGCAGTGTCGGCTTTATGCAATGCCCGTTTACATTCATACAATTACACACAAATGTGTAATTGCTTATGTTATATAATGTATATTCCCTGAGTTAACATACAGTAGAATATGTTGCAATTAGATAAAAAAAGTATGACTTCATTTTGATCGTACAAATCCGACAGCGTTTCAAGGCCTTGTCCACACACGAATACAATAAAATGAAAAACACATTGAATCAAAAGTGATTCTAGGTTTGTAAACATTTCTCATGAGGCCAGTCAGGACCATGTGTGCAGGGGAGGATTTTGAAGAGGCGGCTCAGAATATTTAGGTGTGTCCCCACATCTTGATGCAGTTCGGATGGTTATGAGGCCCCGAGGTGATCGGGGAATGGAAAGCCAAACAAAAGGCCCTTGCTCTGTTTCACACCCACGCACCTCTGTTTGGGGTTCGTGCTCCCAGTCGAACAGTGCAAATTGCACGTTTTGGACCGAGCAGTTTATCATCAGGGGCTCCCCCTGCTTCAGCACGGTGTGCGACGCGTTGATGTAGGGGTCGACAACCTCCGGGGCTGGAGGAGACAGTGTGGGGGAGTGGTGGGAGGGAAGGGAGGGAGGGGAGGGAGGAGAGGGAGGAGAGGGGGACAGGAGGGAGGGAGAACACTGTCAACGAATTAAAACACAAAAAGACACAGCATGGCCTTAGGTAGCAAAGATGCTAATCATTTTACTGCCTATAATGTTTAAAGCTCTAAACAGTATAGTTAATCATATAATGTACCCACACCTGCAGTGAAGTTTTGATAATCACCAAACAACTCATTTCTTGTTGTGATGTCAGTAGTATATGGGTATTCTATGGCCCAATGAGAGCATTAAGTACATTCATTTTTTTTTTTATTAAGTATATTAAGTCCGAATTGAAAAAGTAGACCTGCACCTCCATCAACAATGAAACAGATGTATAATTCTTTTTTATATGAAACCATTTTAAAGGTACATGCCTTGCTGCTCTTTACATTTCTGTCCCAGCTGTTAATGCATGAACCAAACTCTCCACAATGGTGTGAGAGGGGCAGACCACTGTGTCACCCATGGGGGAGAAATAGGGAATTGAAAATAAAAACAACATTTTAACCCAGGTTTTTCAGCTAAACACCTACCAATGATAGTTATGACATTGTAGTCTTTGGAATCTTTCACTTCTCCGTTCAGCGTCCCACGACACACATAGGTCCTGTCTTCCAGCACTGACTTGTAACCCTCGCTGGGGATATAATCTCCATTTACAAGCATGCCCGTCTGCATCTCATGCAGGGTAACGTGGATGTCGGGATTAGTGACCACACAAGGGATGGTCTCTTCCAAACTGGTCTTAGTTACCATGTAATGGGGTCTCGGCACAAACCACACATCCAAATCTGAAAAAAGGTTCATTAAGAGACAGAAAGAGAGTTCAGTGTGTTATTGTTTAACAATACTGAGATAGCAGGCAAACAAAAGCTCAGGTCACCATCTAGACCAGGTGAACAGAAATGACGTCCACGGCTGTGTTAGCTATGGCGCTGACGGCTAACCTGGCACAAAGACAGCCACCTCCTTGGCCTCGTCGCTGTCTGCAGTGCTGCAGCAATACACCCCTGTGTGTTTCCAGCTCACATTCATCAAGGTCAACACGCTGGACGTGCCTTTACCCGGCGTAATGCGGTAGTAATAGTCCTGAGGATGAGACTTCTCCAACTGAAAGTAAGGCACCTCGCTCTTCTTAAATGTCCAGACGCTGTGCTTGGACCCGGAGCAGGTGAGGGCGAGAGAGGAGCCTGCATGCAGGACTATCTGTGGCTCGCTGGGTGTGATCTTCAGGCAGCACAGCTCAGGAGAGAGTAGCGACAGCGCTGCAGTTGACACAACATAGGAAAGGTCAGAATGACGGGTCAAAATGACAGGACGTAAAGGTCAAAGGTTAAGACAACAAAATACCCCGGATCCTGATCTATCTTATAATGATGAGAGATGTGAATGTTCTGGAACCATTACGTGGGGGATAACCGTGCTTTGTCATTGACAGATGTCTTAAGAAATGACATAGGTCAGTAATCTATTTTCTATCTTAATCTATTCATTTCTCAATCCAATTGTTCTGCGTCTTTATAGTTACTGTATCGTGTTCGGCCTCTGTAAAATGATAATTTAATTTCGATAACAGTAGCTGGACGTTTTTCACTGTGTCATGGTTTCTCGTGACCATAGAGGCATTAAATGGCTTGGCATCTCTATCTGTGCTTCTGCATAACCCTTGGTGATCCTCTTACTGTAAGCAGAGTTATGTTGCTTCTTACCTGTCACTATGACTGTCAGGTGAAGCGTGTACACGCTCACACTGGCCATGATGGACGCCCTCCAAAACAGTATGAATCTGCAAACACAACAGAAAATGAAGAAATAATTAATAAATAATGAATGCATTTTTACAAACTCATGTCCTGTTCATTTCTTGTGACTGCAGTGCTAAAAGTCAGAGAACAATGTAGAAGATTTACTCATGAAACAATCTTTCTTTTACAAGCTGCAGTTCATACATAGCTAAACAATGAACTACCTTCAGAATTTCCATTAGAGGAAAGACTCAAATCAAGATAGCTGTACTTCTGCCCTTATAAGAACCAATGGGTCAGGGAAGTAGGGAGTTTACAAAATAAATCACACTTCTTGTCAGCGCAGCCTCGTTCCAATCAAAGTAAATTACATAAAAATATGTCCTGCGTGTGTAAACAACATTCTTTCAGTGTAAGCAGGGTTTTTATTGTGAAGGCTATATGCTGCTGTAACTGAAAGTTTAATGTGAACAATCCTTTCAGAATTAGAAGGCATGCCATCATGCCTCACTGCCCTGAGACAGCAACAACGTCTGCCATCGTTTGTTTCGGGATTCACCGTCGCTCTGCCCGCTAACAAGTGGGTCACTGTGCACTGCTTTGCAATGGACTGCAGTGTGGGGACAATTTGATAGTGACACAGAATGCTAAGCATTGTGTTAAGCCATTCATTGGTTTTGGTGTATAGACAGGAGAGAAATGTGTGTAGTTCAACGCAACGCCAAGCTGTGTTTTAAGAAACGGGCTGGATATCAACGTTCCAGTGACGTGAGCAGCTCTTGGGAGGCCACGGTGACCAACGAAGGGTGTTCGCGCCGCATCTGGACGGGCAAAATAAGGACAGGTCCAGAATGAATGAAGGGGAGGGATGGTTTGTTGTTGTGTTTGGGGGGTAGGGATGGGGGGTGGGGGGGAGGAGGGTGTGTGGGTGATCGGGGGGGGGGGGAAGGGGGGTGCAAGCGTCTGGCAACAGTTAAGGAGAGATCACAGGCCTGTATGCTAGAGGGTGGGAAATGAAGAGAGGGCGGAATAGGGCTGGCTCGGAAATACAAAGGGGGGAGGAGGGAAGGAGGGGGAGGAGGAGGAGGAGGAGGAGAGGGAGCGACACTTCGAGGGAGAGCGAGAAGGAATTGTGAAATTTCACCACAGTGTTTCATCTTGTGCAATTCCAAATGGTCTAATTTCTATTTTGAGCGTGTTTTGCTTCGCATAATACATTTGGCCAGACTGTTCTTTTGTTCAGAGAATAAAAAAGTATTTTTGGCACGATGTATTTAGAGAGCTGAAAATAGCAGAACATTTTAACTCTTTCAGTCACCTGCACTATGAACCTGACATCACTGTTTCAATAAAAAGGAATATGAATAATAACCAAGTTTGGGGTAATAGTGTGAAGTATGAAGTATGAAGATATTGTTTGATGACTACCCCTCGATGACTCAAACCAGGCTGTCTCCCTAAATTAACTGCTTGAAGCATTTCCGCTCCCCGAAGAACTCTTGAGTTGTTCCAATAACAAGAAATGTTCATTTCCTCCCCTCCTGGTTTTAATAGAAAACAGTTCAAGTCAAGAGATAGCAAGAGAGAGAGACACACAGGGACAGAGAGCAGAGAGAGAGAGAGAGAGAGAGAGACATAGGGACATAGAGAGAGAGAGAGAGATAGGGAGAGAGAGAGAGAGAGAGAGAGAGAGTGAGAGATAAAGAGAGAGAGAGAGAGAGAGAGAGACATAGCGACATAGAGAGAGAGAGAGAGAGATTGGGAGAGAGAGAGAGAGAGAGAGAGAGACATAGGGACATAGAGAGAGTGTTCTTTTTTAAACATATACAGTACACACACGCACAAACACGCACACACACGCACACACACGTGCCTTCAAACAAACAATTAACATTGGCACACTGTTCCTTTTGCATGCCAACATGCACTAAAGCACACACACTGTACACACATGCAACCCCCCGCCCCCAAACACTCTTCATTATTGACGCGCGCGTGTGCGTGCGTGCGTGAGCGTGCGTGCAAGCGCGTGTGTTTGTGTGTACAGTTCACGTTCCCACAGTATTTCTGTGATACTTTCCCATGGTCCTGGACCGTTGCTGGTGACGAAGACAGGAGCAAGGGGAGGGGAAAGGGGCCATCGTGTCCCCTCGATGGGGCCTAAAGCAGAGAGCCAGCCAGCGTACCGTACGTGAGTGTTGAGAAGCACTGATAACGCACGAGGCATGACAGACAACAAATGCACTTGAGGCTCCCTCTTCCACATCCGCATCATGTTGTACATTATAGAAGCAGGAGCCCCAGGACCCCCCGGGGACTGACCTTTCTGTTTTTCTACTGACATATTGCACTATTATTTAAATGATTATTATGAATATGAATATGTATTTTTGTTTTATTGTGTGTAATGCCTGTGTAATTATTGTTATGATCAAACAACTTTTTCTTTTGATAACGTTTTAGAACATGTTGCATGTCTTGATTCATTCAAGTCATCTGTGCATAGTTCATCTTATACTTAGTAGGGGGGCACTGATTGACCAGATTTGGCAGATCTTCACCTTGACTGGCTTTTAAATATAGCCGGTTATGGGCCAATCGTATTTGCTCTTGTGCTATATAAAGAAGTCAAAGAAGTCTGGCATGTCACAAGCAGTGCACAACTTGAGGACCACTGAAAAGGACAGGTTAGCACTACTGCATGGGGAGGATGTGAATGTACACCGTGTGTAATAACTACCGTGATAATGCCTACAGGGAACGTCGATGTCGAGCAAGAATCTGCGTTGAAGCCATATTTTAGAGCTTTTAACTGTCACAAAGGATGGGAAAGGGGGGGGGGGGGGAATAATGTTTCTGTAATGTAACACGATACGTTGTATGTTGACCGATAGGCAGCAGGGGCTTTATCTAAACACCTTAGAGAAGGAGTCTCACACTCAAAAGAGGAGAGGGTCAGAGAACCGGAGACTTCAAAGAGATTAAAGCAAATAAAATAAAAAACAGCAATTTAAGGAGT
This sequence comes from Typhlichthys eigenmanni, assembly GCA_027564635.1. Lineage (NCBI taxonomy): Eukaryota > Metazoa > Chordata > Actinopteri > Percopsiformes > Amblyopsidae > Typhlichthys > Typhlichthys eigenmanni. The sequence goes on along the minus strand of JAODUK010016986.1, from coordinate 6,857 downwards.
ATTAAAGCTGTAGGGCTTTGTTATACATACTGTAGAGAGTTTTCCCAAGCCTAATAAATGCCCTACACAGGTCTTTGTCCAGCAAAGGCAAAGACTACTTCTTGAAGCGCTATAGGAATGTCAGAGGACTGGCAGGACACTAACAATGAACCTCTAGAGAATCTGCCAAGAAGCTTTGGCACCATTTCAGTAACTCTCTACTGCCCATTAAATCATAACACCCTAAGGTAATTCCCTCTAGTAACATGGCATAAAGCAATTCAACTCACCCACCCAACTACAAATTGTTCTAATAACATTATCATTCACAGACATGAATTATGAATGAACATTGTAAAAACCAAACAATTTCAGTATTTTGGCCATTATCTGTTTTATATTTGTGGGGTTATTTAGAGGTCTTTCTGCTGAGGGGGCTTTCAAAGCATTTACTGTTAGCAACTTAGTGTAAACAATAACATGACACCCCATTCCCAGAGTCGTTGCGCGCGTCTAAAGAACAAGTTGTGTTTACGTTAGGGATAACAGCGTAATAACCGTCAGGGCTAAACTGCGATCCCGGAGAGCGTGAGTATTTCCAGAGGCGCTGGGAATATGTTGGCTGATTGACCCTTCCCAGTACGCTTAAAGTGTCACCAACCAGCTATAGGAAGAGCGCTCTGCATGATGCACTGAGCCCACGCACAACACCAAGACTGCATGTAAACTCACTTCCTGCTGGACACAAGTCTCCCGGGAATATCTAGCCCTATTTATTGTCGCAGTGCACGTTTCATTTTAAAACATCTGGCAGTAATGAAGCAGGCCTGTGCGATGAGGTGGGAACTCTTCTGAAGCGCATTTGCAGCGCTGTCCACGGGGAGGGAAAAAATTGTACTGAGAAGGAAAAGCATTAAATCGCTAAAGAGGCAAAATCGCTTCCCCGACATGCAGCTGGAGAACATGCTGACATCCTGTATGGGGAAACTTGCTGGTCTTGTGTGGGTGTGAGTCAGCAATGCACCAGTGACGCGGCAGACCACCGCTAGCAGACGCAAGCCAGACACTAGCCAGATACAGATACTTCAAGTACTGACAAATGAGCACAGTGAGACATAGAGAATCTTTAAATGGAGTCGACGAGGAGTACATGGTCGTACAGGAAAGGAAGAATCAACGAAACGCAAAAAAGAAAATCACAAATAAAAGCAGTAAAAATGTAAACAATGGGAGAACAACAACAAAAACAACAACAAATCAGCAACATTGACCAACACGAGTATGAGCAATGACGGGGCATGACATAGCCTTTAGCATGCCGCATGAATACAAACAAGAGACAAACAGCAAATGGTACATGAAGACAACTCATGGCCTACGCCACATCAAAGCACAGTGTGAGTGAGACAACAGAGGGAGACCATCGCAGCCTCTTTGTGAGACATCTTAAGCTTTGAGATGAGTACGGTGCAAAATAAATATATGTACCGTATATCTGAAACAAGCTAGCCAGATATAAAAAGAGGAGACAGGCCATTTACTGGCACTGTCACTCAAATACACTTCATACATACTTAATATAATCAACAAATAAGCCTGTCTGTGAGCTTTGGCATAGGCTGTGGGAAAATAAAGACCCGGTGTGCCTTTGTTAAAATAAACCCCCATCTTGATCACTCCTCTCAAACACTCCTCTCAAACCCTTTGAGGGAAACATTCTGGTCCCTGTGCAGAATACCCACTATGCACTGCTTCCACCCAAGGCAGTCCTGCAGCCCACTAGTGACTACCTGATTAATGACATGAGCAAAGAATATGCACAGCAGAGTTCATAAGCAGGAAATGCCTTAAGTGTGACATTCAACTGTGTGGTGTGCTAACAAGGGAACATATATATGCTTCTTGCTTTAGCAATGTACTGACACCATCTGGCCAAAAAAACTATTCTACCATCAGTCCCACATAATAACTCATAGCTTACAGTAAACATGAGCATTAAATCAACAGATTTTATGGACTGCATTTTAAGTGATTATATTCCAATACATTTTTGTCAAATTTAAGCGAATACCTCCTCATCGTCTCACAGCAAATTAATCAGTTTTTTCGTGCGTACACCACCACGCAATTGGGTCTAATGTGGGGGCGGTGCTTCTGAGGGAGTACAGAAGGGAGAGGCATATTTGTTTGGATGTTGAGTTCAAAGATCAACAATCTCTTTCTCCAGCATCGCTTACTCTACCTTTAAGTCCTGAGAAGACAATTGCACCACTGTTGCCAGGAGTTCTGGCCACATACAATAGACACAACGGTAGTGATCCTATGCCTTATCCTAAGATGTAGAAACCACATCCTCTAGTATTTACATCCTTAGAAGCTGCTGCATTACCAAGGAAAAAAACTCCAGATGTATTTTTCCCTCAATACCCACGCAGACACTGTGACGAAGACATGTTTGGGAAGGCATGGCTACAGCTATAAACGCCGCTGTGGTAGTTAGTGGTGGGTAAGCCGTGGGGGCCAGATGAGAAATTGGGAAGGGTTTCTTGGTTGTTGTCGAACAGTCTCAGATGTGGCTATTGTTTTACAGTATAAATCCCTGGTCTTGTTCATTTTAATTTAGAAGGAAAAGAGATTATGACTTCAAATAAGGCCTCAAAGAGTTACCAGTAGATGTTAAGTCTGCTATAGCTATGCTGTATTCTGTTTTACTTTCGGTAACATTATGGTTTGTCTGCTAGGTACTTCCCTTAAACGTGAGACTAGGCAGGTAAGGTTTGCTTGCTGTGATCAAAACCAGCCTTGAAACACAATGGGTGTTGCTCAGGTATCGGCAGGGAGACCCAGGTGATCTGTTTACAGTGTGAGGGAGCGGGGGGGGGGAAGGCAGCTAACCAGATGCAGAGCTAGAGCCTTGCGCCATGCCGGTCCCATCTGGACAGCCAAACATGTTCAGGTCCCTCCCTCTGTCTACCTCTTCCGTCCCACCAACATGTTATGGCACGGCCCTACACCCTGCTCCGTGAGAAATAGAGGACGCCTACACACACTTAAGCTCCCAAATTCCCCTCCTACCAGCACCAGCTAACACCCACAGCCCCCCTCCTCGAACTCCAAAAAAAAACAAATGAATAAGAAACAGCTGAATACAATTACAACTCAGACTTTTTCATTTCATTTCCACTTGTTTTCCATCACAAGGGAGGGGGAAAAATGTAAACTCAACTGATAATTAACATTATTTGCTGATGCATATTAACATTATTTATGGTGAAATATTACATTACATTTATATCAGTATTGTAAGTGATATGTTTAAGCTCAAGTGAAGTCAAAATCATGGCATGAGACCTCTTTGCTTTGCTGAGACAAGAGTTTCTCGCTAGTGCACCAACCTACTGTACCACTGGGGGCTCTGTCACTGGTGACAATGCCATGACCAGACACCATGCCATCTTATCTTATTCATGGTCACTCTTGGACACAGGATAGTAAAGGTTAGGACCTTGTGGAATGTGCATTAGTCCCATACAGTTGCCATCATTCAATAAAGGCAGGGTTAGTCATTCTCGGGAACGCTCGCTAACTTTGAGCTCCAGCCAATATCCCTCCACAGAGCCGCCTCACACATCGAAACGCATTGTGAAGCAAATCGTAGTACTACGGCTTTGTTGTTGTGAGAGGTGTTCACCACTTTGTTTATGTTTATATATGTACGGAGCCAGGGCTCTGTAGAAGTATTAGATAATTTTTTTCACCACGCACAAAGAACGATATATATATGCGAGGAGATATTTGGTGAATTTGACAAAACGTGTATTAGCTTACAAGTGTATTAGTGTATTAGCTTACAATTAGCTTGCAATAGCTGACTACACCTTTAACAAAGTCCCATTAGTATGTGTGTATCCAGATGTATATTCAATCCACTGAGACAAATGCACTTACATGTAAACATTTGCTGCCATAAAATGCTGCTTCTAAAATGTCCGTCTTCTTTGCCTTACACTGGCTGTAGATGTCCTTCTCTCAAGATGGGCTACAACTGCCTGTCACCGCTGGAGGAGCGTGAGGGACGGGGAGAAAAGCGAACAGCGGGAGGAGGGAAAAAGGAGAACGCATCGACAGAGGAAGAGGCATACCTCAGCACTCCTTCATTATAATCGGCTGTACTGCACTGTATGAGCATGACTCCAATTACGGTCAAGTTCAAATGGTCAGCAAGGCGAAGAGTGCTATACTGACAGCATGCCAACAGACAGCTAAGTCCTAAAGCGTCAGTGATGAATTATGAATCATGGGAAAACTGACCACCGGTAAAAGGCTCTTGGAGAGAGTGCTGTACTTGTGCTTTAAGATAGAAGCTGTGTCCGTAAACATACATATGCACTAATCTCCACCTAACCCTTTATTATGTAAATCCCGTCATTTAACACATTTGGGAGTTCATTCCATTAGGAGTTGCTGGACAACAGCTGTGTGTGTGTGTGTGTGTGTGTGTGTGTGTGTGTGTGTGTGTGTGTGTGTGCGCGTGTGTGGAGCAGAAACCAGATAAATAGCAAGGGGACAGAATGGGACCAATGAGCTTCTAAACCGGCTGCTGAGCAGAGCCATTGCCATATTGGCGTGCCAGAGCATCTGGGGTGTCTGGTGTGCTGGCTGTACAATCACACTTCAGGCATTTCTGTCCTGCATGGACATAATGCAAAGCACATTTTCTCCAAGAGGCTTGCTTGTGGAGCACCAGGAAACAGCTGATAGTGAGGGATTAGGCCTGGGTCTGTGTGTGTGTGTGGGGAAGGGGGGGGGGGGGGGGGGGGGGGGTGGTTTTTACAGAGACGGCAAGGCAGAACTACTAGCCTTCTAGACTACATACCAGCACACTGACACACAAAAGTGTTCCGCCTTAAGAAAGACATTATTGATGCTGTGCGAATCCCAACTATCCACATTTGGCCACATTGACGCCGTGAAACTATGACGAGTATGTTTCTATGACTAATCCCAAACAATAGCCAGCGATGCCCGTGCCTGCCCAGAATAACTAGAGCCATCTCCAAACTGACGGTCAGGATGAAGAAGATCACACGAGACAATATATGCTAGGCCAAGAGGCCCGGCCGCAGTGGGAAACACATACCAACACTGCATTCAGCGTCCCACGGTCTCATACAAGTATATTACTTCCATATGTACCATGTTCAGGTGCTGTACACGTGTGTACGTGTGTACGGCAAAAAACAGCGTGTCCGTCATGAAATAGTGCACATAGCTACATTATAACGTAACTCATTCCAGGTTGTAAACCGCTCTCTTGGGGTGAATCATGCACTTGTTTATATCTGTCTTGACTTACACCGACGAGACAGATTCACAGATTTACTCCAGGTTTACATTTACAAGCAGGTGCTGAGGCAGAGCTATAACGTGGGTTACATGAGGGGTAATGTACCTGCGACAGATCTGTGGGTGCTTATGTTTGTGAATCGCGCAACAATGCGGAGATGCAGGACAGTGACGCGTCACTCAGCGTGACTGGAGAGAGCTGGATAAACAAGCCCTTTTAGTTTTAGCAGCGATGCACGAAGTGAACAGCACACACACACACACACACACACACACAAACACACATGCGCACAACTGTGTGAAAAGCGTCTCTGTTCAAAACCCCGGGACACCTTGTCCAGCGCATTGTGTGAGTGAGAAGGTAAACACTGTTGAAGTTACGAGTTGAGTAAAATGCGTAAAAACGCCCATCAGTGTGTTCTTGGTGTTGTGGACTCATTAGCGTGTTGGTGTTTGAACAGGTTGCTCACACACCCATTCACATTGTGTACTCACTAAAGCACAACAAATACCACCGTTGAGACGTACAAAGACCCATTCCCACTTTTTTAACCTGCCTTTTTGACAACGACAACCATGGCAACGCTCTTGACATCACTAGACAAAACTGTTGTATCCATTCACAGTGGATGTAAAGCAGCACCTTGTTATCCCAGCACATTTAACCATCACACAAGTACTACAGGTCCAGTATACTGAGGTGCATCTATTCTGTGGCCAGTTGCTATGAAACAAGCTATGAAATCAGTCACAGTTTGGTGTTTCTTTGTGGACTAACTTAACTTTAAACCTCTTCCAGTTGAATTAAGTGGTAAAAAAATAAAAGAATATCAAAGAACGTTTACCATAGAATACCAAGGATAGCAAAGAAAGACCTCTTACCTTCAACTGTGTCAACCACAGACGTCAAGGCTAAGAATGAGGCTGCGTTTCCCACTGTTTTCTCCCTTTCACCTTACTGGTTCGGTCCGACAAGTTGTGTAGTCAGGACAGGAGTGCCGCCTCCTTCTGAAATCAGAGTAGGGGTCTCCAGCCGGTTGTCTCTACAGGGGCTTGGATGTAGCTATCCCTCAGATGCTCAGGGTCTGAGGGCCGGAAGGTCAATCTCCGGAGAGGGTACCACCCTGTGCCGGCCTGTTTGTGTAGTCAAATCGCATGCAGGGGTCCCCCCGTCTTTTCTCTCACTGGGGAAAAATGCCTGCCCCCAAAATATTTAGCACATTCTTTTAAAAGAAAAAGAGAACCAAAAAAGTGCTCCCAATGGACAGTGAGATAAATCACATTCACACACGCACACACTGTCACTGGACGCGCTCAGCCGCTCCGGCATAGGAGAGTCAGTGAGGAAGAAATGAGAGGAGGGGAAAATACAAGCGAGGTGGAGAGAGAGAGAGAGGGAGAGAGAGAGAGAGAGAGAGGGAGATGAGGGGAGGAGAGAGAACAAGAGAGCGAGACAGAGAGAGAGAGAGAGACACAGAGAGAGAGAGAGAGAGAGAGAGAGAGAGAGAGAGAGAGAGAGAGAGAGAGAGAGA
>JAODUK010016959.1:0-26859 GCA_027564635.1 Typhlichthys eigenmanni | reverse complement strand
TGTGTGTGTGTGTGTGTGTGTGTGTGTGTGTGTGTGTGTGTGTGTGTGTGTGTGTGTGTGTGTGTGTGTGTGTGTAAGGGGGGTTCCCACAAGTCTACCACCATCTGCCTGCATGGGGCCACTGCCCCAGGCTGTCAGAGGTAGTTACCACATTATCCAGGAGCAGGACTGTGTGTGCTTGTATGTGTGTGTGTGTGTGTGTGTGAGAGAGAGAGAGAGAGAGAGAGAGAGAGAGAGAGATAGAATGAATTGAGTGGAATCAATGAAGTGTGTATTAGTATTCATCAAAGAGCTGTGTCTTTATGTTCAAATGTGTGTATGTGTAATGTATACAATCTACGTGTACTTATTCTCAGTCCAAAGTTTGATACACCACTGTTGGAGGCTGGTATACAGCATATTTTAACCCTGCCCCATCACCGACAGGCTGCCACCTGGCAACTGTTACCAGGGTGACGCTTACGAGATCCAGAGCTGTTGTGAACCGGCCAGTCTAAAAATACACTCACAATCCTGTGAAACAAATAACCCCACGCTTGCTCACAGCCCCTCTGTTCTAGACAAGCAAGGGTGGTGGAAAGACAATGGCCAGTACATAAGCGACCACATCTGGACACATACAATACTGACAGATAAGATCCGGGCCACTTAAAGTGGTCATAAATACTATATGGGAACTGTGGTCCAAATAAAGAAAAACGAAAGTACTTTAAAGGGAGGCTTAGTCATTCTCGAGAATGCTTGCTAACTTTGAGCGCAAATCAAAACAACTTCACACTTAGCCGTGCCGCCTTACACATTGAAACGCATTGTGAAGCAATGCATAGTAGCCTACTACGGCTTTGTTGATGTGAACGGTGTTCGCCACTTTGTTTGTGTTCCTATGTACTTCTGTAGGGCTGTGTAGAAGTATCACATTATTTTTTCAACATGCACAGAGAACGGTAAAATAGCAAAATGGAAGGAGATATTTCGTGAATTTGACAAAAAGTGTGTTATCTTACAATAAGCTTGCAATGGCTGATTATACTTTTAAAGACAATGTAATTGGTTGCTGAGGAGGCATTTGAGAGAGCTCAATATAACCAAGAAAGGCCTATTGCTTTACCACAGGTTTCTGTCACACCTGGAGAGAGATTGATTATGCCGTTGATGAATGGCGCCTAAATATCACAGTTGTATGCAGTTGTAAGGATAGTGGGGGGCATGGAGGTGGATGAGGAGTATGGGGTCTAGGAGAGCAAAAGGATAACTAATTTAAACAACTGGAATGTGATTAGAGTCATGTGGAACTTTTTTTTTTAAAACAGGGTGAATGTGATTGTGGCGATTGAAAGCATTCCTTAGTTACTTTTAGTAGAAGCAATCTGGTAACATAGCCTAATGCTTTGTTACAGTAATAAGTGCCGTGGAAATATTACCCATTAGTTTGAAGTTACCCATTTAAAATCATCACAAAAAGTAAATCATATAGGGGTACACTGTTTTATTGGACTAATGAAGCCAGTAGCAATACCTAAAGGCATGCTACTGCCTTAGACAGGACCTAGCGGGAGATCAGAAGCATCGTGCGGTGCAGGAGAAGAAGCAGATCTGTGCGTGTGTGTGTGCAGGGAAGGGGGTTTAAGAGATGAAACACTGAAGATAATGTTCAAGTCTTGTCTGAGTTTTGGAAACCGTCCAAACTGTGCATCACACTCCTTGCATGGAGCACCCACCACCCGCGTGCATGTGCGTGCGTGCGTGCGTGCGTGCGTGCGTGCGTGCGTGCGTGCGTGCGTGCGTGCGTGCGTGCGATGGCCATCAATAGGATGTGTTCATAGCGTTAATATATGTGTTATGGAGCTAAGTTGCGTACAGGGTGTATAAACTGAGAGGAACATACAGAAGAGGAGAGAGGAAGACAAAATGAGACACACAGCCATGTTCCAAAGCACCATGCAGAGTCCCTGCATCACCCGTAGAGTATCTAATGAGTTGAATGTAGTCGTCTGGAGACTTGCCAGACCACCTTGTTACTGCATGCTCAGCTGGGGACAACAGTAAAACCTCAGCATGATCACTGACTGATCAAATAAATATAACACAAAAAGTAAGGACATTTGTGTTTGATCGATTATTTCTTTATTGTAACAATGCTTCTTGGCAATAAGACTTGTATCATTGGAATGCCGGATTATTTCCATTTAGAATGATGCCACATTTGTAAGGAACATGCATTTGTTGGATGAGCAAGTATGTGTAGGGTTGCGCCCATAAAACATTTCCCAAATCTTCTCTGATAATGGCAACCACATTTTTGCTGTTGACTCTTATTTGGTGTTGTTTGTTGGATTGGATGATTGAAGTCTGAAGAAATAACTCATATGGCAATTTAATTATTAATTATTTTAACAAACAGGAGCGTCAGTAGCGTGTAGAAGAGCGATACACAGCCACAACAGCCTGGCACCTCCTCCTCATGCTGGTCACCAGCCTGGTCACACACTGCTGTGGGATGGCGTCTCATTCTTCTTCTGCATTTGTATTAAGTCACAATCAGCCAACGTGGATGTGTTGGTCACTCTGGCACAAACAGCATTGCATTAATGATTACAGGTAGGTGGTTTTATTGTGTACAAGCACAATGCTAAAACACACATCATGTTATAATTCCTGAATCTGACATTGGTTGTCGTGAGGTTTTGGTTTGAAACTCTGACAGTACTTGTCCCTCCCCTCCCCCCATTCCTCCTCCTAGAGTTAGAGCTTTTCTCTACCCCTCTTTCTGCCACCTCCCTATTGTGTAGTATTGTGTGTTGACATGATTGCACCTTCTTAATGGCTTCTTGTCTATAGCCAGGCTGCAGATTGAGCCTTCAAGATGATTCTGCAAAACAGCTTCAGCGTTCACACACATCAAGGTTTATCTCATCACATTCAGCTATGCTACGGAATGAGTTCTTCTTAAGCTCTGGGGTCTATGGATTTCCCACAGCTACCTTTATAAATTGTAGAAACACGTGGTTTGATGTCTGCAGTCTGCTGTTTGCAGTCTTCAGGCCCTCTGGGTAATCCCGCATTTGCCTTTCTTATACTACCCTCTAGTGGTGAAAAGGGCAGGTGCTGAAATCAAACCTATATAACCGGTCTGTCACAAATTCACAAAGAAGTATGTACACGTTGACAAATTGTTTAACACATTTCTAATAACAGAAGTATACAAATGTGCAAGTATTTTTCTGTGTACAGTATTGCACAGTATGTTTTCCATTAAACTTGTACCTGTATCTTAAAAGCACAGTGGGATACACAATAGTACAATTGACACATAATATACAGTAAAAAAAAGTACTTTGCAAGAAACATTTCCGATGTTAACTGTGAAAAAACAACTTAACATTTGGACTAATAATGGTTCACGCATGATGATAGAAAAAAAGGATTTTGGTGGCAGTAGCCAATTGGCTAATGCCAATTATGTTTTGAAGCACAAACTTATGATGGGTGTGATGTGTGAGTTGTCCAATAAACTGACAGTTTAGAGAATGTTAAACAATTAGTTTCAAACATGAGATTGATAAAAACAGTATTTGGTGTTTTTACAGTGATTTAGTTGAACTTTAAAAAGTGTCTGCTAATTGACAGAATTGTCATCATCACCACAAAATACACCAGCAGTAGATCTTGACCCAAAGAGAATGTTGGAAGTAACAACTAAATTAGTCAATAGTCCTGGGAAAATTAAAAATAAATATGGACAGAATGGAAACACTCAGTCGATGACTCCAAATGGAGCTTGCACATAGGCATGGCAGCCTTTAGATCAGAATTCCCCAATCCTGGTCGTAGAGAGGGCCGCTGCACACCTGATTCAAATTAATAGGTTGTCATTTGAATTAGCTGTGTTGGAGCAGAAAGACAACTAAAACATGCAGGGCAGCAGCCATCTACCAGGGTTGGGGAACTCAGTTTTAGATCATCATTACCAAAGTAGCAAGCCCACGGGTTGAGAAGCATAACAAGGCCTAATAGCAAGGGATACAATGTTTTATTTTATGAGTTTTTATAATATATATATACACACACACACATATATATATATATACTGTATATGATCAAGACAAATTTTGTTCTGTATATTGTAAAAACTGAATGATCATTCAAAATAGTTACATTTACTTTGTTTCTTAGAAATGATAATTCTACAGTACAACTTTGCGTGCAGGCTTCTTGCCACAGGCCTGCAGCTAAGAACACAATATTGTGCACGGTTCTACTACAAACTACTTTTGTTTCAAAGTATATAATTCACTGACATGAATTATATATATATATAATTCACTGACATGAATTATATACTAATCAAGAATCTTACTCAAACAAGGTTGTATTTTGTAGGCTACATATTGTATTTCATAATCCTATATTTGATAGTATTTTACATCCTCTGTATGAGAGTGACCCTTGCAGTACTATAATATTTAACACAACAAAAGCACAAATGTAAATATCTACTGCACTATTTTGACTGTTTCCAAATTACTTGTTGTTCAGACCTGCAACACTGATGGTGCTTCTGATGGTGCATAACAAGTCATTGGACCCAAATGACTGAGTAAACTATTTACGATTCATTTAATAGGCATGAGTATATGCTGACAATGACATTTAAAGCAAATCCAAAACAAAACTCATCCACACTGTAAACTAGTTGTCCAGCATCTTTTTACTTAAGTGAACATAATATTATCTTAATGCAGCACTGGTCTTTACATTAGTCTGGTACTGAGCATTCAGATAGTGAAATAAAAACTGTAGTGTCACCTACATTCACTTTGAGCAAAGTAAAATATATATTTTTTAATTAATATAAATGGAAGTCCACTACATTAATGTATATGATGTGTTACTGTTATGTGAAAATGCATTCAAAGTATTAATTAGTCACACATTGCGATTTTATTTGAAGGCTTTCATGAGTCTGGCCGAAAATAAGTGCACGTTAATGGTGTGCACATAAACACAGTGCTACTACTATTACCAAGTGGATACAGTATAGGCTATGCTTCATTCACTTATACCTGGAGGACCACATCACAAAACCAGCAAATGATTGGACATATACTTCGTTTCTACCATTGGAGTGGCAGAAAGTAAGAGGTTTTAGTTTTAGTTGTTGTAGGATGTATTTTACATTTTAAAAAGTGTACAATAGTGTAAGCATGAACATTTTAACCAGTAATACAATCAGATCCTAGTCTAACAACTGCAAATGATGTAAAATATGCATGTTCAACTGTCATAGCAAAATGTTTTAAAAACCAAATGTTAAAAAATGAAGACAGTAAAAGATAACCGGTTTCCTGCATGCAACAGATTATACGTATTCACACCTTTCAAAATTAAAGAAAGAAACTGGAATGGTTCCATTTATAAAAACACTTGTACGTCAAATATACAGTCTCAAGCACGACGGAATTGTGTGTGTCTACCTGGCTGGCCATGGTAACCATCCCATTTTAAACCTGTGGCTGCTGGTGTGTAGAGAAGACATATCACCAGCAAAACACAGCAAACATTTAGCTAGCTGAAGGCTCCATTTCCCCACCTAATACAGTACAGTTATGTTGAATACAAGTTCCTACTCCCAATGTTGTTTTATACATCTCATCATCGTGGCCAATATTAAACAAGACATTTACCACACACAGGGCATCTATATGCCGTGTGTTAAATGTAGGCTATACATATTCCTTCTGATTTAGTGTTGTGTCTTACATCTTAGAATACTGACGGAACACAGCCTGTATGACGTACATGGCCCATAATTAAAATGCTGTCGGCAAAAACAGATTCTTTAAAAACTAAGAATCCAGACCCAGAGTCCAGAGCAGAGAGATATAGGGCTTGTGTTGTGCTTATAAGTTACTTCTGCTTCACTAAAGCTAACAAACACAAGTGACTGTTTCCACCACACTTGTACGTCCTAAAGGTCGGTCTTGTATGTGTGTGTGTGTGTGTGTGTGTGTGTGTGTGTGTGTGAGCGCGCTGCCATGCTTAATTAGTGTCGCTAACGATGACAATAACCATGTGCTCCTCATCCAGATGACCCACAGTCCTCTTGGCCGCCTGCAGGTACTGCTGGCAGAAGTCTCCGGGGGGAAAGGCGTACAGCATCCCCCCGGCTGCCCCGTCGCGCCCCGGGGGCAGGCTGATCACGCCGGCGGCCTCTTTGTTGCGCAGGTAGGTCACCAGGTGGCGCAAGAGGCGCACCTGGAGCCCTGGCTCGGGGGGCGGGGCCTGGCGGTCCATGGGGCCCTGCAGGGCCAGCAGCACGGCGAAGTTGTCGGGGCGACCCTGTTTGACGCGGCGCGCCACCTCGTCCAGCCTGGTCTGGTCCATGCGCAGCCGCTGGGCGATCTTGAGCTGGCAGGGCTGGCCCTGGGCCTGGGTCTGGGTCTTCATGGCGGCGCTGAAGAAGGCAGCGCCCCCCTCCAGCAGGTACAGCTCCGTGGGGAAGCTGCTGTTCTTCAGGGCGAAGAAGCCGTGCCACGACCGCGCCAGGCAGGCCTGGGCGAACTCCGACAGCGTGCTGGGGGGCGTGTGCATGTCCCCCGCCGTCGCCACGGGCGACGCCAGGCCCTCGCCCAGCCGCACGTGGTGCTGGTGGTGGTTGTTGTTGTTCAGGTGCTCAACGGACGACCTCCTATTGCTGCTGCTGTGGTGGTGGTGGTGGTGGTGGTGTCGGCCACTAGGGGGCGGTGTTGCGGCGCCGGTGGCTGTGTCTTCTTCTGTGGCCACAGAGGGTCTGTCGGGGGAGTGGTCCCGGGGCTCCGTGGTGGAGTCCGGGGCCCGCACCCTGGCCCGGTCGGGGCTGGGCTCGGGGGAGAAGGGTCCAGCGTGGCCCCGGGCCCTGGCTCTCCCCCGCTCCCACTTGTCCCGCTCCCTGGCCTCGGGCCGGTCGTTGGAGAGGCTGCGGCTCCTGCTGCTCCTCCTCCTGCTCCTCCTCTCCTCGCGCTCCTTCAGCCAGCGCTCGCGGCTGCGGCTACGGCTGCGCGCGCTACGGCCGCTGCGCCCAAACGCCTCCGCGACCACGCCTCCCCCGGCCCCCGCCAACAGACCCCCCCTCCTCTCCAGGCTGCGCGGGGGGCTGCCGGGAAAGTCTCTCTCCAGCAGCAGAGCACGTTCCCTCTGGGAGGAGAGGAGGGCGTGGGCGGGCGGCGAGACGCGCTCCCTGGCTCCCCGCAGCTCTCGCTCCAGGCTGCGGTGGTGGCCGTAGCCCTCGGCCAGGAGGCTGTAGTGGGACGGCAGGGCCGCCGGGGGCTGGTAGCCAGCGGGGAAGGCCCGGGCGGGGCTCTCCTCCACCTTGGCAAAGTCCACCCTCAGCCGCCTCTCAGGGCCGCCCAGGGGAAAGCCCCTCATCTGGGTGCAGGCGGCCTGGGCCGCGTCCAGGCTCTCGTATTGGATGTAGGCGAAGCTCTCGCCCTTGACGTAGTCAATGATCCGGATGCTCCCAAAGCGGTCGAACTCGCGGGCCAGCGCCGCCAGGGAGTTGCTGGGTCCGAGGCCGCCCACCCAGAGGCGGGTGGTGGGGTTGGGCTTGCCGTAGCCGATTTTCACCGGGTTGCCGCCGATGACGCGGCCCTGCATGGCCACTTTGGCGCGGTGTGCCATGTCCAGATTCTGGAACTTCACAAAGGCGTAAGCCCCGCCTTGGCCGCGGGCCGGCCGTTTGATGACGACGTCCTCAATAACACCGTACTTGTCGAAACCCCTCCGCAGCTCCACCTCTGTGACGTTGTGGTCCAAATTCCCGATGAAAAGGTTACTGGTGGCCCTCTGGTCGTCTTCAGGTTTCAGGTCCTCTACCACCGGCATGGGAGGGAAGCCATAGGGGCGGCCCCTCTCGTCCAGCATACCGTAAAAGTCTAAAATCCTCTCTCTCTCTCTGCTAAGACCCAGACTGTCCAGGGCATAGTGCCTCACTCGCATGTCTCTGAGGTTGCTAATCGCTGGTCCGGGAGGGGAGAGGGAGCGCTGACGATAGGGGTATGGCGCATGAAGAGGTAAATATCCAACGTCAGGTGGAGTGACGCTTCGTCTCCTAACATACATTGGTTCTACTTTAAGCTGACGGTCGCCCAAGACTAACCTTGTGGACTTGGCATGTCTGGCTTCCTTTGCGTCCTCTGGGTGTCTAAAATTCACGTAGGCGACCCGACCCAGTTCCGGCGTGTGAGAGAGTTTCACACTCACGTCTCCGAACTTTTTGAACTCGTGGAAAAGCAAGTCCTCGACGTCTCCGTCCGAAACATGTGAAGCAAGGTTACTGATAAGCAATGTTTTGTATTCCAGGGTCCCTGGCCGCCCACCAGGTATTTCCGCAGCTGTGGTCCGGAGAGGCGGGCGGCCGAGCAAACATAGATCGTGTCGTTGATGGAGATCCAGGGCGGCTGCTCGCTCATCCCTTAACCGGGGCTTCTCTCGCTCTCTGCTCCGGCTCCTTCTATGATACCCCCGCTGACTCTCAGCCAGCAGCAGAGCTAGCGGTGGAGGAGGTAGCTCCTCTCTTCGTGCACTCTCCCGTTCCCGTTCCCGTATTCGCTTGGCTAAAGCCCTTGACGGGCTAGCCTCTCTCCCGACCTGCCTCTTCATGTTCAAATGATGGAGCTCAAACTTTTCAGCGCCTTCAAGGAGAATCCGGCTAAGGGGAACGTGTTAAGGGGGTATTAGGGAAACTATATTCACAGTCTGGGGTTTCGGTTGATAAAAGCTAACGATTTAAAAGCGTTACAGTTGCATATATCAGGATATAAAAGGATAAACTGCTTTAAAAACATGTCATCATCCGAGGATCTGCACCAACGCCGCCATTTTGGACAATGGGAATGTGCGCTTACCCCCTAAAGGGAGGGAGTACGTCACTGGAGCGCCGTCATGACGTGTCACGCATTCCCAAATTCCTAAATATTATTCCATTTTTAGATTACTAAAATTAAAATAAAAAATGGCAGTTTTGCCTTAAGAACCGAACGTAATCATTGTAATTTCAGATGTCCTGTTCATAAATCAATAATTTGATAGATAATTATAGTTAGACATTACATTCGTTTTCTCCCATCAACACATTTGTTCTCTCATTTTGTATTGTTATGCATATTTGTGTTAAAATATCTTAGCAAAATGTAAATACATGAATTTACTGAAAGGGCCCAATGTTATTCAAGTACATCTAATGCATCTTCAAATAAACATTAAAATACTACAGACAGGGTTTTCATATTTTAATGAAAATGTATAGCACAGGTGTAATACATCCAAAAAGCCTCAGACAAAAATCTATGTGAATAAACATTTTTTAAGCCTTACATATTTATCCAAGTACACACTGGCCATGTCAAACATTAAAATAAGTACATTCCTTCAGAATTAAACTGAAAGACTGGTTGAGGTTCAGATTGATGGCAAAAAAGTGTAAATTAATGTCACGGTATGAAAAATTTACGTTAACAGAGCAATTCATTCACAAACACTAGACTGGAGGATCAGTTTAGATGCACTCTGTAAGGCTATTTGACAACAATGACAGAAACACAAAAGTGCCATCTCCAAATAAAATACAAAATATGAATGAGACATAACTGTGGATACAAAATGAAATGTAGTCAACTGTATAAAGCATGACCAATTAGACCCCATTAGTGCACATGGCAGTGGGAAGCCAGTTTTGTACCACTCTGCCTTTTAACAACCAAATAACACAATTATGGTTCATCCATTGACACAATCATTTTTGATAGAGGAACATGTGGGTTCATAATTCTGAATTGAAGTTTGAGATTATTTATATATAAAAAAAGAAGACATGTCATGAACCTAGGGTGCATTATATGCCCAAAACTAACCAAATGTATCATAGTTTATCCTGTACTGTATGTGGGGTATGTATTTAAGGGCTAAACTTGATCATGTTGTCTGTGAAAGAGGCAGTGGGCAAAAGAATGGACATTTACATGCATTTATTTATGCACCCCATCATTCCCAACCCAACTGTAATCCACTAACTTCTGTGAACAAGGTTCTCCCAATACTCTTTATATAAACATCAGAATAATAATAATAATAATAATAATAATAAAATAATAATAATAATAATAATAATCCCTTTACACTAATCCCTCTACTTAATCTGTGAAAATTAGCATGTGTACACATTAGAGCGAAAAATAACACAAGCATAAAATACACCCCTTCTCTACTCCTTTTCCAGAGGGAAGTCTGGTCCAAGTCAAGTCCATTGGTGTGATTGTTGTTTCTTGTTAAAGGTCTGTCCGTGCATTTGCGGCTGTGGGGGCGTACTTTGGCATGAGTTGGGTGATTTTACGGATGAAGTCGGACTTTTCGGCACAGCCCTTGCAGGATTCACCCCATTCTTCCAGTATCTTCTTGAGGTCCTTAACTTTGAGTTTCTTTAAGTCTACCGTGCTCAGGTCCAACTGCTTGTCTGTAGACACATGCAACGAACACAGCACACAACGATTTACCAATCCAACAGTGTAGAAACCAGTGCAGAAAACATTTTACGACTGTTCATATGTGATTCATGAAACATTTGGATCTTGCCAATTAGTGGATACAGTGATAATTTAAATACCACACCCCTAAATGTGCTAGGTTTATAGGCCTTGCCACTTGAATTTACTTTTAAATTATGAATATGTGGATGCATATGCTTAGATTCCAGTCAGAATATATAGTCTAAAAACAACTCTCAAACAATTCTCTGCCAGGTTTACAATGCTGCACTGCAAGTTCAAGTTGACTCAAAAACGTGCGAGTTGAGACTTGATGTGAGATCTGATCATAGCCTCCACTCTCATGTCCAAAAAAACTGACAAATGTATGCACATTTCATAAATAAGAGCCACTGAGAGAAAGATCAATCATCTGATCCCTTCCTAAGGAACTCACCATATTTAAGTTCGCAGATCTGACTGTCTTTCTTCTTGAGTTTCTCACAGATTTTCTCCACAGGGACATGGTAGCTGAGTGGTTTAGACACCTCGTTGATTATTTTGGTGGCAGCATCACTTGTAGCCCCGATATAGTAACACTGAAGAACAAGCAAGTTAGAGATGCATCATTATTTTGTTCCAGTGTATAATGAATAATCTTTGTGTTTTCAAACAGTCACATCAATAAAATAAAACATCGAAACGTTTCCTTTTGGACAGAAACATTCTACCCAGCTTGTTTGAAAATACAAATGTGAGTGCAATAGGAGCACTTGTTGAGTGGGAGGGGTGCTACCATACAATAGAGGTGGTCCTTAATCACAGCAGCGCAATGCTGCCACGTAAAAAAAAATGTTTTTAAAGAAAATAATCACATTTTAACGTAAAAGGTCAGCGTCACGTTATAACATAAGATCTTTTCACGTGGCAGTGACGTGGCCACCGACACACCAGGCTCACATCACCATTATCATGCTGCTGTCTGTGGTCAGCTTAGTATAGCCTACATCCATTTCCTAGATAAGCCTAGCTGGCTATAGGCTATGATAAGTTGTGAATTGTGATTGGGGTGCAGCCACTTGGCCGAGAGGCCGTTTTAACTTGTTTTGTCTGCATACACACATCTGAACCAAGTTCAACCCAAGCACACAGGCTAGAATAGGCCAACACTTAAGTGTAGTCTAGGGGGCTAAGCTAAATGATCCATATCGAGTAGAAATGTTATCACGTTATAACGGAAAACTACCTGATCACGCTTCAACATGAAAAGTTATTGAAACATTTCAGTTTTCACGTTATAAAATGTGATATCCGTTCCATTTTCCTTTTCTAGTGTAGCAGCAATACACTTTCGTAAATAGCAGTTTAGACAATTTAAAAGATGGGTAAAAAAAGAACACATACACGTACTGTATGTTTTTTTTCACCTCTTAATTCATCAAAATGTATGTGTATAGTGTATCACCAGTCAAGTTTGGGGTCACTTAGAAACAGTCTTGTTTTTGAATGAAGGCACATTTTTGGTCCAAATTTTCCAAAGAAATATCCAAGAAAACACCAGCCAGTCCATAGGATATGGTGCAGTCACACTCAAAATATTCGACTCCCAGTCACTTCCATGCTATATGAGCGAAGGTGCGGAAAAAAAACCATTTGCTTCTTGTGGCAAAGCAATTTTGCAATCTCCTTTTGTTTAGAGATTAACACTGAAACTTTTACCTAAATACGCAGCCTCAACCAACAGCAAGGACTTGTGTGTGGTTGACCCCACAGGGCTGCAATTTGCTATAGTTTTCAATTGGGTTCAAGTCTGGGCTCTGGCTGGGCCACTCAAGGACATTCACAGAGTTGTACCAAACCCACTGCTTTGTTATCTTGGCTGTGTGCTTAGGGTCGTTGTCCTGTTCAAAGTCTGAGGCCCAGAGCTCTCTGGAGCAGGTTTTGATCAAGTATGTCTCTGTACATTGCTGCATTCATCTTTCCCTCCTGGCTAGTCTCCCAGTTCCCGCCACTGAAAAACATCCCCACAGCATGATGCTGCCACCACCATGCTTCACTGTAGGGTTAGTAATGACCAGGTGATGAGCAGTGCCTGGTTTCCTCCAGACATGACACTTGGCATTCAGGCCAAAGAGTTCAATCTTCATTTCATCGGGCCATAGAATTTACATTCTCATGGACTGAGAGTCCTTCAGGTGCTGTCTGGCAAACTCCAGGCAGGCTGTCATGTGCCTTTTACTGATCAGTGGCTTCCGTCTGGCCACTCTACCATACAGTAGAGTATTCAGGCCTGATTGGTGGAGTGCTGCAGAAATGGTTGTCCTTCTGGAAGGTTCTCCTCTCCATGGAGCAACGCTGGAGCTCTGTCAGAGTGACCATAGGGTTCTTGGTCACCTCCCTGACTAAAGCCCTTCTCTCCCGAACACTCAGTTGGCCGGCAGCCAGCACTAGGAAAAGTCCTGGTGGTTTCAAACTTCTTCCACTTACAGATGTTGGGGGCTACTGTGATTAGGACCTTCAATGCTGCAGAAATATTTCTGTAGTCTTCCCCAGATTTGTGCCTTGATACAACCCTGTTTCTGAGCTATGCACATGTGATCTTTTATTTTTTTTTTAAATACATTTGCAAAAATTTCAACCTTTTTTTTCACTTTGTTGTTATGAGGTTGTGCGTGTAGAATTTTGAGGAAAAAAATATTTTTTTTATCAATTTTGGAATAAGGCTGTAAGTAACAAAATATGGAAAAACTGAAGCGCTGTGAATACTTTCCAGATGCACTGTATACCATTATAAATTTGGATAAGATAACACAGCATGATTACACCGATGACAAATTAATGGTTTATGACGTAATGATTGATGAAAATTGCCTGTACTACTCCACTAAAAATCAAATGTTTACAGCTACAGTAGTCATTTACAACTATTTAGCAATATCTAACATACATTTTGTGTAATTTTAATGGACAAATGTTTTTCTTTCAAAGACAAGGACACTTAAGTGACCCCACACTCACAAAAGTTATGGTAGTGTACTTTCCCAGATACTTAACTGTAACAAACTCAATACTTAGTGCCATGCAGGTGGTCTTTTACTATTCACCCAACATAAACAAGTATCTAAGGAGATTTCAACTGATGCTTTCATAACTCAAGCCTTACAAAGCGGTTATCTTTGCCCTTGGCTTCTTTGCAGGCTTTCATTATGGCAGTCTCAATGTCATCGCTGGTAAATTTCACGTCGGTGTCCAGTAAGGATTGGTGAAACCTCCCCAGGAAACCCACACACACTGAAACAAAGATAAATTGCATAGTAAAAATGGATAAGAAACAATAGTTTCTTAACCACAATTTCTATTTTACTGGTTAAAAAGGGTTACTGTAGGTATTTGCACAGGCCATTACCAGTGGTAATCCTGTGTTTTCCATTAGCCACAGTTAAAGTAGTTAGGTGACTGTTTTGTAAGACTCTTGCTTGTTGGTAAACCAAGGTTTGAAGTTCCAAACTTATAAATAACTGTAGCGAACAAATACAGTAAAATACTATTTAGCCAACTAGTACTAACTACATTAATAATTGTATAACTATATTGCTGAAATGGCTTTCCTTATGTGTTCACATCTCAGGGCAATATTACCTAATTAATATAAAGACAATAAAATAATTATAAAATGTAAAAGCCTGAGGCTTTGCTTGGAATTTTTTTTATATCCCATTGTTTTTCCACTTGTAAATGTTCTACTGTTTTTTTAAGTTTATCATAGCCAGCCTTCAATTCTGGTATTCTGTTCTCTGTCTCAAAGAAAATACCACTTGGGGTTAGACCCACTTATTCTGGCCACCTGTGGTATCCGGTGGCAGGCCCTATCCCTTGAGATATGCTAATAGAATAGACACAATAGATTAATCCCCAAAAAAGCAATACCAGCACTGCAACATTTCCTTCTGTTTTCAGAGATACGACAAACAAATCAACTATTCAATCACATATGCCTTCAATGGTATTCCAGTATCATAATTTGGTTCTAGTTTATATAGTGTTGAATATTGCATTACCTAATTAACAGGAAACCTTCCTTAAAGGGATACCAACTGTACAATACGGTGACATTTACATTTAGTGTTAAATATGACCGCGTTTCATTTGAAAGGGTCAAAGCTTGCCTGCCATTAACCTGACGATGCTGCTAACATAGCAGCAACAGAAAACCCACCTTCACATTCTCCATCCTTCAAAGCTTCAGTGCTACTTGGCACCAGAGCAAGCGCAAAAGCGACCGATAACCCGCTTAAACATAACATTTCGAAATGAATACGTTATTTAGATAAATCTTAAATGTAATTCTGATTTGCTTTAAAATGCACACATGAGTTCGATCAGCTCAGACGCCGGTAACATGAGCGCAGCACCGTGTTCCTGCTTGTAGGCTTCCTGTTACACGTTTTACTATGGCGGCTTCTCATTGGTCCACATTTCATGTTTTTCCTGTAGTCTTACACGAGCTTTCCCCTGGTTGGTTTAAAGCGAATCATTCCGGGAGCAACGTCCAGTTGGCGTATTTTGATTGGGTAGAGAGCTTCGTGATCTTAAAAGTTTGCATGGGAGAAAAAACTAATTTCCACACAGATTTACTTTTCAGCAGTATGTGCAATCGCAATCCTACACATCAAACAAATGATTGATAATAGCAAATCTGCGTAATTAATACTACAATATGTCAATGTCAATCAGACACTTTACTGAGTTAAAATAATCTTAAAATAAAAGGGTATCTTTTTTAAATATTGTTAGACCCATTTCAATTAAATTAAGAATTTCCCCTGTTCATTATTCAGTGGATTGTTTAGTGCTTTTTATATATTTTCTAGTCTACTGCAATATTGCCTCATGTAGTTTGTGTGTGTGTAGTTTGTGTGACACAAGTGAGCAGATCCTGTGTGCGTGTGTGTGTGTGTGTGTGTGTGCGTGCGCGTGTGCGTGTGCGTGCGCGCGAGCGTGAGAGACAGTGAATGAGAGATAGATAGAGGGTGAGTATATGGTTTGACTGGCAAGCTATTTGTAATGTATCACGTGTGCGTGCAATAATCTATTTGAGGGGTCCTGTAAAAAGAAAGGCGTTCTCATGTGAATTCAATTTCGCTAAGCACGCTTTCTGCTTCCACGTTATATAACCGTGACGTAATGCTGCTCTCAAAGTAGGCTACTGACATATTTTTATCGAATGTTAAGATTATTACATAATTGATTGGTTTAGCATCTTAAAATAACTTTGATAGTTGTCACTTAAATTGTATATATTTGTGTATGTAGTTAGTATACTATTTATTTATTTTGAGTGCGTGACAGGCTCTGTTGTGCACAAGCAGAGGCACAAGTCAACCAACAACTAGTGACGTCAGTGGAGAACAACGTCAGCACCAATGCGCGTTGTTGCAGAGTCACTGCGACTGGTTTGAGTGTAAACAAGAGCTTCGTGATAGACAACTCTCAAAATACGGTTGTGGTTTTTAAAGCATATTGGGATACAACATAATATCTCGCCAGTAAATTCCATTGAGAATAGTTGAAAATCGGTGAAAGTCGTGTTTTCGCGAAGGCTGTCGACGAGAATACAGTTAGCCTAGCGAGGTAACTGCAGCTAACCTGCCACTTCGTCGAGCCTGCCTTCTCGTTCTGCTGGCGTTCTGTCAACGAAGACCTGTTGCTGCTGAAGCACCTTATATGATCTGTGTATTTTTTCTCTTTACTGCGACCAGAATCTCCTGAGCCGTGAGTATATTTTGTTTGTGTGAAATGTCTTCAGTCTTTTGGTCCCTGCCTTCTAGCTGCTTAGCATAGCAGCTATCTAAATTGGCTAGCGTTAGCATGTTTGGTGGGGAGTGATCCTGACTTCTGTTTACTACGGTAGATCTTAATATCGTTTGTACGGTACCGTACTGTTGAATGATGTATATGTTGTTTAGCATAAAAACCATACATTTCGATGCTCTGTTTTGCTGTAAGGTGTTTGCTTGAATGTGGTTGGCTAGTCTGTCCATATGCAGTGACATTCAGTGATAAGTAGAATAACCTAGCCCTAACAGGTTTGACAATTCTGATCATTTTTAATAATATTAGATGACTGTATGTTAATGTCACTATTCCCAATTACGGTAGTTTAAAAACTCCGTGCAGGCAGTAATGCATCACCATCAGTTCCATAATAGGACCTCAAATAGTCACCTCAGTAGGATCCACTAGTACCCAGCTCCATATAGACAGCTAGGTTATCTTTTTATTCAAATGTTCTTGAGAGCATATATGTATATCAAGCATCCAGTCTAAGTTTTGTGGTGATCGTTTTAATACACCAAACATTGAAAGATGCCTCTGTTGTAGCTGGGTGGCTGGTCAGAGCAGCCTCCTCTAACCATGGAGGCCGGAGGGAAGGACTGTGAGGAAGAGACCCTGCAGACAGCTTTTAAAAAGCTACGGGTTGACGCTGAAAGGTGTGTACGTGTGTGCGCACCCACATGCCTTATCTGCCCTTATATACCCATAAATATATATTAGTAAGATAATGTTAATACTTCATCACTGGTATAGTGACACTGACATCTGATATGTGGTAATGCTGCAAATCACTATATAGATGCATTCATGTAATGTAATGTGTACCTGTGTGTGGTTATTGAGGCTGCTGTGACTGTGTACGTTTAAACATGGAGACATTATACAGCCTCTCTGCAGACAGACTCTGCTTCATTCTCCTTTTCTCTGTTATGTCAGCAGCTTGTCTTGCACTGTCAATGTGTGTGAACCGTCAGCTACAAGGCCCGTGGCCCGGCCCTGCACCGAGGTCAGCGGTGCCAAGCCTAAACTCAGCTGCCCCAAGGACAACTGGCATGGGTGAGTCAGTGTGTCGCTTTGCCTGCCTCCTGTTTCTCTAGGTGTGGATGAACAGCACTCTCCCGACAACTGGGTCTCAGATACAGTCTCACTGCTTAGCTGAAGCTGGCCTGTCCATGAGCTGATGTTGACGAGCTTATTTTTCAATAATCTTTTATTACATTTAAGAACCAAAGCTTTGTCACAGTGTGTTAAAAGTCTACTGCTAAACCTTTGACTATATGGTAAATATGAATTTCCCAGTAAGTGAAATACATTTCTTTTTTTTTACTTAGTCTAAAACCTGGTCTAAAAGTAAGAAAACACTCAGACAACAGTTGAAATTCATAACAATCTATAAGGCTAAATATGTCCAGGTCAGTCTCTCCCTACCTGCGCTCTCATCAGCAGTTTTGTCTGAGTGGGGATCACTTTTTGGCTTTTTAGCAGCAATAGAGAGCCCAAGTCACTTCCGCATCATGGGACCTTAGTCCAAAAGAACATGTATGGTAGTCAACGTCAGGAATCAAATTATTTTTTGATCCCATTTGAATAGTGACACAAAGTACACATGATGTTTGTCTATTTAAAAGAAACATTTTCGAGTTAAGAAAGTCAGTTTGTCATACATTTGTTGAAGCACAAGAGTGAAAATGCACATTAAGACTAAAAATCCGTAAGTGGCGTAAGTGACGTCATGGCATTCTCGCGCCACAGCTAACAAACCAAAGAAAGCGTTGTTTTGGTGACGTATATTGTGCATGAAGAAAGCTGTAGTAACGGTTACGCACAATTAAAACTAAACATTACTTTATAGTTTTACAACAAACTGCGACTTTGTGTACTTCATGTCACAATTCAAACGGGATCTAACAATTATTTGATTCTTGCCATTTTTCAAACTAAGGTCCCATAATGCGCAAGTGACAGGCTCTCTATTTAGGAGTTGGTCTTAGTGATTTACAATGAGTCCTGACTACCACTAACGTTCACACATTTATGAGCTGATTTTAG
The DNA here is from genome assembly GCA_027564635.1 of Typhlichthys eigenmanni. Lineage (NCBI taxonomy): Eukaryota > Metazoa > Chordata > Actinopteri > Percopsiformes > Amblyopsidae > Typhlichthys > Typhlichthys eigenmanni. The sequence continues at coordinate 8,479 of JAODUK010016959.1, read as the reverse complement.
CACTACAGTGCTTTGTGGAGGAGGAGTTATAGCTATCGTATCATTTCTCCTAACTAGGCAATTCAGTAGCTACTTTTAGCCTTAAGATGTTTGTGAATAGTTGCAATTATGTTAGTATTTTAGCATGCAAACTCTCTCCAGCGTTCTCACGTGCCTCTCTTTTTTTCTTTCTCAGCTGTATGAGGAAAACCTCCAGAGGGGCTTCCAGGAGCCAGAGGCGCCGCAGGTCCAAATCCCCCATCCTTCAGCTTCCCAAGTTCACATACTGCAGCAGTGCAGCTGTCGCGCTGTCGCCCTCTAGCGGCCGATTGAAGCACCAGCGCCTGGCCAACCCTGAGGCTGCGGAACCCTGTCCCAGCGGCGACGGAGGAACTCCCTCCGCCATGCCTCTCCCCACCCCTAAAGACTCGTGTCCCTCCAGTGGCACGTGCCACATATCCCCGCCCGTGTTCGGTGCTTGTGCCAGCTACAAGGCAGACCTCAGTGCCTCCTGCTCGCCCCAGGAGACCCCCACACTAGCCCTCCCTGCTGCAGCAGCTGCCTCCGGGCTAGAGAGCAGGGGCCCAAGGGCGGAGGGCAGCAGCCCAGAGAGAGGCGTCTGTGAGGGGGCGCAGTGCGGGCCGGCGGCGGCCGACTTCCAGTCCCTGTCAAAGCTGCACAGTAGCAGTGGCTCGGCCGTCGGGGCCTGTCCTCCCTGCTCTTGCTCCCTGACAGAGAGCGCCGCGCCAGCGTCTGGGTGCTCTTCCACCTGCCGCTCTCTGCAGCCCGGCTGGCAGGGCGTGGAGGTGTACTCCTTCACGGGCATCCGCCACGCCATCTCCCAGTGCGAGAGCAACCCTGCCGACACCCACAGCCCGTCCAGAACTGCGAGCAGCCCTGGCGGTAACGCCACCTCGCCAGCCACGGCGAGCATGGCGGGCTCCCCGCGCTCCTGCTCGGAGCAGGCGCGGGCCTACGTTGATGACATCACAATAGAGGACCTGTCAGGCTACATGGAGTATTACCTCTACATCCCCAAGAAGATGTCACACATGGCTGAGATGATGTACACCTAGAGAGACATGGCGTGCAACAAAAAACAAACAATACAAATAATTCTATGAAAATAAGGACATTTAATAAGATGAAGGGGGCTTTTATGGTTTGCTTTTGTTATTCAAAGGGAAACAAGGGAAGTTTAATGAGTGTGGAGGAACAGGCATTGTTGCTGGAGAAGGCATTTAAATTTGTACGGTTGTAATTTAGATGGTTGTTACCATTTTTCCCTTCTACTGTTTGCTACCCTTCCATTTCTTCTAGAACTGACAAAACGACTGTAAACTTCTATTTGTGTTTTAATTTATAGGTTTGCCCTTCTTCACTTACTTTAGTTTAAATAATAAATAAAAAAATCTGGTTCACAAATTTGCCAAAGCTCACGGTGCAGGGTTTTGCAGTAATAATGGAAACCCCATGTGTCATGTCTGTGGTGTCACAACCTTTTCACATGGCTGAAGGTTTGATTTTTCTCAATAAAGAAGAAAACATTGTTGACTTTTATTTGTATAATTATTTCTGATCAACTATATGCATATACTTTTGTGCAGTGAGCATTATGCAGTGTAACCCTTACTTTAAGTTTGGGTTTTCCATATAGTTACGACTGTTTGTACACAAATGCTCCAATAACTAAATTATTCTGGTGTTGATCGGAGCTGATTGATAATTTCTATGCATTCATCATTACTAACATATTATAATAATGTAATAATATATTAATAATATAATAATAATATTGTAGGGAGATGGGAAATGAATACAGCATTGTCTTAATTTACCTTTACCCTTGTTTGTGTGGTGTAGAGGCTCATTAATTTACTTATGTAGGATCCACCTTTACGATATCAAAAGTTAATGGAGAAGAAGTCCTTTCTGAAGTTTTATCTGACATCCTGTAGATTGGCTACATCAGAAGCTGGTTCTGATTAAAGGTGTAGTACTGCAGAAAATTAAGTTATTTCTCTGAACTAAGTAATTTCCCTTTCCTGTCTTTGAAGCATGCAGAAGGGTATTTTTCTCATCAGGTCTGTATAGGGGTTAGAGGAGGTTAAGTGTTTCTGGTGGTTGTCGGCCTTCTTTGTGTTAAGGAGGAAATGGTTTAGAAGATTCTAAAAAATGACATGAAAGGTGTTAATGCTTGAATGGGCTTTGTATAACCATAACCCATGTAGTTTAGTGTGCACACAGACAAACTTACATACGCATCATATCCTTTAAAATGCATTTCTCTAGAAATATTTGACTTTTCAAACGTTATTTGTCTGCTCTAATTTCCTTTATCGCCACCAGGGTGCATCATTTATGCTGATTTCTCACGCAACACTATATTCCAATTCATGTAGGCCCATATAGAGGAAGGGCTCAAAAGTAGACAAAGGCATGAACTAGAATGATTCAAAAGGGTGTGCCACACTTTCTCTATATGTACTATACAGAGTATATCTTTGTCATATGTGAAGCATACAGTGTAAAGGCACTCTACTGTATTCCTGTACTCAAGCCTGATCTAGACCAGTGGACCTCAATAGTACATGCATGGACACATAACCAAGCTGTCCTCATTCCTATGGGTACACACACAAATGGTATCCTGCCTTCTGTCTCACAGACCCACATATATGTAAGGCACTAACCACTGTCTCTTTACTCTGCACCTTTTCACTATCCATCTACTTCTGTCATACATTAGAAAGTGTGTTTTTCAATACAAGTTAACGTTTGATGTTCAAACAGAAGATTTCTTAAGACCACACTTATAATTATTACTATTATTATTATTATTATTATTACTATTATTATTATTATTATTATTATTATTTTGGATCGACATATTAACTATATGACCAGCAGGGGTCACTAAATTCAAAAAGACGTTGAAAGGTAGCTCCTTGGCAAGTCTACGGCATTGTGATATACGCACACCACATTTACACACACCTGTACAATGTCCATTGTATGACGTCTCGGTACACTGTAATACTAATAAACACCTTTATGAAGAGATTGGGTTTCCCAGGAACTATAACTGGCTAGGAATTAGAGTGAGGCCTGGGAGCTGTTGTGGTTAGGCAACGTGACTCACATCACGTTTACAATGACCACAAGTAAATGGTTCTCAGAAAGAGTATTCTAACCATGCAGGACTGGAACTTCCTCCAAATCACTCTCTCGCTACCATGTTATTTAAGCCTGGCTTCTTTGTAACCAATGTGTATGCATAGGTTAGGCTACAATATCTTTTCTTTTGCAGAGAGATGAGAGTTCTGCCCAAGGACATTTTAACTTGTGAATGTTGAGTGATATGGAAAGCTAAGCTATTCAGGGCCTCATTTCTGTTTTAAAAAGAAAACAAGCTGAATATTAAATCAATGTCAATCACTACCAGGCCTATAGTCTGTAACTACACAATTATCATCATCTAGGTCAGGGGTGCCCAACCCTGGTCCTGGAGGGCTCCTATCCTGCATGTTTTAGATGTCTCCCTGCTCCAACACACCTGACTCAAATCAATGGGCTTCTGCAGAGACTGATAACGAGCCATTCATTAGAATCAAGTGTGTTGGAGCAGGGAGACATCTAACACATGCAGGACAGTAGCTCTCCAGGACCAGGGTTGGGCTCCCCTGATCTAGGTGGACCCATAAGAGTTGTTAAGTTAGACCTGTAGCATTGCTACACTGATCATTGATCTGTAGGCCTTAACTCAACACACATGCACTAGTCTACAGTATATATTGTAGGCCTTAACTCAACACACATGCAGAAGGCTATATACTGTAGGCCTTAACTTAACACACATGCACTAGTCTATATACTGTAGGCCTTAACTCAACACACATGCACTAGTCTATATACTGTAGGTCTTAAAACACACATGCACAAGGCTATATACTGTAGGCCTTAACTCAACACAAATGCACAAGGCTATATACTGTAGGCCTTACATTCTAACCACATGCACAAGGCTATATACTGTAGGCCTTAACTCAACACACATGCACAAGGCTATATACTGTAGGCCTTACATTCTAACCACATGCATAAGGCTATATACTGTATGCCTTAACCTAAAGTCTCAGAATGTTGAAACATAAAATGCTCAAGTGAAAAGGATTTTGATTCCAGCCAGCAATTTTGTTATAAGTGAACATCTTTAGAACTAAACCAACAAACAAAAAAACACTACATTGCAAATATCAAATGTTGCTTTCAAAAATTTATTGGAACCGCTCATTATATTTACAAACAAAAAAAACACTATTTCATTGCAAACTTTAACTGCTTTTGAAAATGTATTTGCTTTTGATAAAAGGAAACACTGATTACTCATTTTGGATCTCTTATTTGAAGTTTGCATGCTGCCAAAGCCACAAAGAGGCTTTTTAGTGGCAAAAATGTATAATTGTATTACACGATGGTCTTAAAAATGTAGAGCATTATCATCTTAACATACATGAATGCATAACAAGTCAATCTGCAACTAACAGTAGCTAGGAGATGTATTCTGAGATGTATGCTGTCATCAATGTCTGTAGTCTGACAACCTAGATAAAAGACCTACACTATTGATCAAGAATATACAAATGAAACAACACTTGCTCTTAGGAATAGACAGTAAAAAGTCCCTCTCTTCTCTCATAGAAAAGGGGTAATTTAATGAACAGGCTTCCTGCTGTGTGTCCTCTGTTCAGCCTGCTGTTCAGAGAACAAGAGGTGATGAGCTTGTAAGTCTTATGACATCACACAAATGTCTGACGACATAATATGCTGAAGGACTTATTGAAGAGATATCTCGCTTGTTATGGTTTATTGCCTTTCGGTTTTCTCTCACAAGTGTCCTTAATTAGGTGGACACATATTTATGACCGTATCAAACCTTAAGCTGCAGACATGGCATTTATTGGTTATATGTTAGCCATAACCTAATTAAACCTAGTTAATTAATATTTGTGTACCGTAATGCTAATGGGATAATGTTAGCGTTAACTTTGTACAGACAACCTTAACCCTCTAAGTCGTTTCAAGTCTAAACGTAATTAAAACTTAACAGCTTGTTGTCACTCTCAAGCCCTAGTTAATAACCAGTTGAATATACTGCCTAACTCCCAGTGTCCTTCACTGTTGGCTATGGGTGCCTGCTCTAACCTGTTTAACAGTGATGTAATGTGCTGATGATTGTCTTGAGCTAAAAATTTCCCTGTCTTTGAACATTTAGCTATTGTACATCTAAACAAGATCTCCATGGAATTCTATAGTCGATTTCTAGAGCGTATATGGTCAATAACACAAACATGTCTGTGTTCGAACAATAAACTAATCAATGTGCCATCATGTCTGATACTGCTGGGTGCACTGTAGCTCTATAGAGACATGACACTGCTGATGACATAGTGTACTATAGCCTCTGTGCTGATGTCACATGCTCAGTCCCGAGTGCTTCAAGCTTTCAGTTCCTCCTGTGGTCTTTCCATTAATAAACTGCTAATGGAAAAAAGCTGCTGCAGTTCCGTTTGATTTGCTAGATAAATGAAGCAAACTGACGTAGCTGGTTGGAAATTACATTATAGAATTATGCAAGAATGCCCACTGACACGTCACATTGCTAAACACTGTTTGTGTATTTAACAGGCTAAGATAAAGGACTTATAAACAATTTATGTTTGGGAATATCCAGCTGTCAGGTTACATTGATATGTCAATCATTAGCAGTTCTACATCATGTGTTGCTTTCCTTGGTTAATCTGATAATTGTCCTCTGGAGTAGCAAAACTAGTTTATAGTTTCATTAGGACAGTCTTTTGTAAAGCCAGGCCAGGCTCACCAGTTTGAGCCAGTTAGCTTGGCTTTACATTTGATCACAAAGAATGCTGTGTATTAGACAAATACACAGTTAACCATTTCACTGAATGAATAATAAATATATTAAAAAAATGTTTTTGTACAATACTGTTAGACTTAACTAACATACTTAGTAGCAATAAGACATTTTAAATATATTTTTGTGTCACTATATGACAAGCTACGCCTTAAAGCTTATTAGTGAAGTGAACACACACACACACACAGGTGATATAAGTCTATACAGTATGTACAGTTTACCTTTAAGTGTAGAGCTCTTAGTGGCAGAGCAATATTACGGGTGCATAGCTGCATAACATAGGCTTGTATCCATGCCAGACATGCCCCAGCACGCATCATTGGAAAGCCTTCACACCTCCCTATCGCTCCTAAATCATTCTTATGCACATACGGGTGACAAATTACAGGAACATCAACATCAAGTGTCTTAGCAATGTGTTGGGTCACCATGCCGCCAGAACAGCTTCAATGCGCCTTGGCATTGATTCCACACGTCTCTGGATCCTCTACTGGACAGATGGAACACCATTCCTCTATAAGATATTGCCTCATTTGGTTTTTAGATGATGGTGATGCAGAGTGCTGTCCAAAGCGTCAGTCCCGTAGGTGTTCAATTGGTTTCTGGTGGTGACTGAGAAGGCCATAGCATGAGTCACATAATTTTCATACTCATCAGATCATCCAGTAAACCCTTGTGGTCTACGGATGGGAGCATTATCACCCTAGAAGAGATCACTCCTATCAGGATAGAAATGTTTCATTATAAAGGTGAGCACTCAGGTAAATGTTGTGTTGCAGGGACCCTTCCCTGCCAGCAAAATGCCCTCCCACAAGACAACATGCAAGCATTCACCACTACATTTGAATTGCCTTGAAGATACAAGCAAATCCAACAGGTGGTCCTGATTAGTAAATGGGGTTGTAGCAATTGTGACCACAATGTTGCTAATAGAGGCCTTTTCTGTGACCTCACAAGAACTGAAGTCAAAGTGAAGCGAGGCATTTTAATGTCATGCCACATACGCTATACTGTAAATTCCTCAATGTTATAGACCACAAAAGCCTGCCCCAGTTAGACATGTTTTGATTCTCAGTCACAGTAGTTGCAGATAGTTTGCTGATGTAGTATAGTGTTTGCAAGACTGAACCAAATTGTATAATAACTTTGAGTCAGAAGCCCTTTGCGTGTGTTTTGCATGCAGGCAGGTGTAAAGATATTGGCCATGTCAATCTCTGGTCAAATGAAGTGACATTTATTGAATACATCACATAGGTTGCTCACCATCACTAACATAGATTTTAATGAAGCAGTGTCCCATAACGTATATATACAATCAGATGTGTGTGTAGATATTTGGCCGCAAGCGGCAATGTATCATGCTGATCTGCATACAAGGGGGTAGGAAAATGAAGGGGAATTCCTTCCTTCCAGCAGAACACGGGGTATTTCAACATGCAACATTCTTGTTGTTTGCTTGTTTAGTTAACTTAGATAACCACAGCCCACAAACCTGATCTCCCCCTTCCCTTTTCTCGCATTCTCTCTATTTTACATACTTAGAATATATTGAGGTAGCAGGCAGTCAAGGGGATGTCCACCAGGCCTCGAAAGAAGAGGGCCGGCCACATCCGCCGCAGGGTTCTTTCAGGTTCTTTCATGTGGTTGAAACTCTGCCAAATACGTGTGTAGTGTGTGATGTGTTTCTCGTTCACAGCATGGCAAGCAGGTGTAGCAGTTAAACCACACCAAAACTAGTAAGTTTGGTTTACAGTAACTTTGTCTCAGTCTCGCTCATGCAGATGCATTTTCTCAACGCGGTTATACAACCATCATCTTAAGGTGATTTCAACAATGTAACCAGAAACAAGGAAACAGAGGCTACATGGTTGTAGTTCTCAGTTGATCTTTTTATATGTATTTGCTTTTTTTCTGATAACATTTTGAAGTGTTTATGTTAGCGATTGCAGTGGTTTGTTCCCATTTCCCAAGTAAGCGTGAGTGCAGATAAATGTTTTGCAATGTTAATACAAAAGGCCTTCATCAAGATTTATCCAGAATTTCCCTTGAGATTGAAACTAACATTACACAAATGCGGTTTCAGTTTGATCAGAGCAAGACAAAGTACACATTTTCATAACTTCAGTAATATTATGAATTCTCCTGAAATGTAATAATATAAATAAGCAATATGAACTTTCATAGAAATGTAATGCAGTCAAAAGAACAGTATTTGTCTTTCAACCGTAGTGGAGTAAAAGTAATGAGTTTCCAAAAGAAACCATGTGCTCATTGTCAAACAACATGCTGTACCTTGGACAGTTGATTCCAGTCAGACTATGGACTACTAGATTATACAGGCATGCTATATAATTTATATTTATATATATATATATGTAGATATTAACATTATAAATTAGTAAATTAGAACTATTTTGCCTTGCCTTCAGATTCAAGCTGACTCAAGTTACATTTTATCTCTATAATGTAGAGCAAAAATCCATCCATCCATCCATCTTCATTCGCTTATCCAGAGTCGGGTCGCGGGGGCAGCAGCTCCAGCAGGGGACCCCAAACCTCCCT
>JAODUK010016949.1:0-26864 GCA_027564635.1 Typhlichthys eigenmanni | reverse complement strand
AACACCCCCCCCCCCCCCCCCCCCCCCTTCCTCCCCTGGAAAAAAAGAAAAATGAAGAAATAAGCTGCCAACAGTTTTCGTGGACAATAGTGTTTGAAAATATCAGCAGTGGGCTTGCGGCGGACATTTGTGGTTCTAAGGCCGCTGTGATGGAATCGAAGTGTGTGCCTCTGGGCGACTGATCTCCTTGCTTGTGCGTTCACAGTCCCCCCCCCCCCAGACGGTGGCAGAATGCTTTCTTTTTCCAGCGATGTTCGTGAATGTTTAAAAATCCACGTACGCGAGAAACGATCAAATCAGCATCTAATCAAGTCTGTTCATACCACATATATCATGTGCAACTTATACTTAGTTTATAAAGGCCAGTTTGGCTGTATCAGACATGCAGTGAACATTTCTTGGTGATGCAAATGCTCCAGTGCTGTGTTTTAGTGAGAAAAAGGACAGGCAGCTACCATACGCAGCGCAGACTAAAGCAGATCAGCCAACAGTCTCTAAAACCAGCTCTTTTAGCCATCTACTCAGTCACAGTTATCTCCTGTGCTATACACTATAAAGCCTGGCACTGCACGTAATTAAAGAGAGAGCTCTTTAGCCATTCAGACATGAAATGATGTGTCCATATGGGCTCCCAAGTGTATAGGCCTATCATAGCATAGCACCAGGTTATGATTTCAAAACGGGACTTCACCAAAAGTGGTGGGCTGCACAATGTGATTTGTTAAGGCCATTTGGCATCAGGCAAACAGTCCAGAAGATCATAGTCTTCTGTTTTCCTTTTCTTTTTACACATTAGTAAATACATGTGATGTGTAACTTTGAACTGTGTGTATGTGTGATGTGTGCGTGTGTGCGGTGTGTGCGATGTGTGTGTGTGTGTTTTCAGGGGAGGGGGGATTCTTACCTTGTGTAGAGAACAGAAGTGCAGCGTTGAGTTGCATCCATGCATGAAGGGCAACATGTGAGAGAGAGAGAGAGAGAGAGAGAGGGGGGGGGTAAAGAATAAAAGGGAAGATATGGGGGCGGGGGGCAGAGGGAGACAGACAGAGAGACATGTTTTAATAGATTAATATTATTAAGTACATGTGCTGAACTAATTCAATTGAGTGAAAGAGTTAGAAGCTTCTTTGGCAAAGGGACATCTATCAGTGTCGCTGTTCACTGCTCCCATGTTTAAATAGTTCATTAATCAAGGTGTGTAGAGTGACAGGGACCACAGAGGGTGCTGTCGGTCATGTGGCTTTGATTATGACTGACGTAAATTCTTTGCTGAACCTCAGGAAGAGACCTTGTATGTATACTGTAGCTAATATCATATTCCCGTCACGAAAAACCCATTACCAATGGACTGAACACGGGGGCATTGTAACATATATATTACTGTAGAACATTTTTGTACAATGGGAATCCAAGAATCCAAGAAAGAAGCGTGTGTGTGTCGAAATGTAGTAATAATGCTAGCGCACAGTGAAGATCTGTAATCTCGTGTGTGTTATGTCTTGCCCTGGTGCCCCATGCCTTAATTTCACTGCGCAGTAGGTCACGAGAGTAATTTGGTAATGTGGGTTTGAAAGATCTGGGCTAAAATAGTGTTTCTTCAGTGAATACTCAAAATTCCTATAAGCCCTGCTATCCCATGCACCCACAAAGCAACAATCCCTATTTAGCATTAATATCGCCATAGCAGACAGTGAACATACAATATCCATAAAGAAATCAGTCACTAGACACTCCATAGACACTTAAAATCAAACGCACCCAATCAGCTTTTTGTCTTGGCATATATACCTAACCATGCACAGTAAAATATAATGTTAAAGCCTTTTAAAATATTCTAATGATAAAGTGTTTTAAGATCATTCTGAAGGGATTTTTAATTACACCTCATGAGTCATCTCATCCATAGCGCAGCTTCTGTTTCATTTATTTTAGCATCGTGTCTGTCTTCATACATTATTTATACCACTTCTTAAACTTTATTTGAATGCCAATGTGTTTATACGTGGGAGTATACAAAATCCCTGTACAAATAAAAAGACAGTAATTATTACACTACATGCAATAATAGCATACAGTACCTTCTTTACATTATAAAGTGACAAACTGTCCTCCATCTTGCTATGAGTTTTGCCCAATTCCCAGTTCCTTGTTAATTCACATTTCTGACAATCACGGTCAGAGAATGTAGTACACATGTGGCTTTCCCTATAGGAATTCAGACCACCGCACCTATGAGTGATACAATCCAAACATTCAGTGCTGCCTGCCTGGATAAGGACTCTATTGTGAAACACATTGGTAAGCTATCCCTTCATTCTGTGCCTTTCTTTGGTAAAAATAATCAAGGATCCTACCATCCATACTGCAATTAGATTTCTTAATTTGCACGTCTCCTGAGCCTGTATTTTGCAATAATGAGCAACTTTTCCCCATTGTATCAAGCAATTGGCTAGACTGGATGGCGAGATATTTGTTTGTGTGGCGGATTATGAAATGATTTCTTACGCGTGTATTTATTGAAAGCACAGTCTGCAAACTAAATTGACTGTACCTCACTAGACAATGAGAAACTGGACTGAATGCAACTCTTCTTTCCACTCTCTCCAGGTGAGAATAGACCATGCAGACACCAGCCCACCGGTGGAGTAAACGACTGCGGGGGGGGGCATGGTCACCTGTTTGCCTTGGTGTATATTGAAGTCGCTAGAGAAGGAACACGAAGTGATTCCCAGCCAAACATGCTGTGCTGGGTTTCACGGTGCTAACATATCCTCGTTTACTAGAGATGAGAGAGATGAGTAGAATATCGATTATTTACACCTAGAAAAGATATTGTGAAGACACGACAGTTCAAAACAAAAAGGGTGATATGCTGAAAATAAAAAATAAAAAATGAAAGAAATACAGAATGTCTTCAGAATTCATATTGTGTAACTCACGCTTCCCGCGGCGATGTTGCGCATTCACTACTACAATACTGCAGATATATATATCTATATATTACATATAGCCATTCATACTGTATGTGCCGTTTTGTCCAAGCAGCACACACGCGGGAATGTTGCACACTGTGCATGTGAGCATACAGGCAGCTGGGCTCAGATCAGGTCAGTGTGACCCTGCTGGTCAGGACTACACGTCCCCCTGCATACTGACCCGATCTGCCACGGAAGCTGCCAGCCAGTCAAACTGCCCTCTGGCTAGTTGATGTAGTTTGGCTTTCCCTCTCTTCACACACCCTCATTCCATTCCATTCCCTTCCGTCTCGGAGTAGCGATAAGATGCTGTGCCAATTTAGGACCAGGCTACTCTTTGCCAATATCAGTGCGTCTGATCACAAGCCCATAAAAGTGGGTGGCCGGGGAATAAAATCTCTGTTCTCTCCTGACTCGCCCGGTCATTGCCGGGCTCCATTAAGCCCCGGTGGACACTCAATCCAGGCCACTTTTATCCTTCAACTTCAGGTATGTCTGCACCAGCCTCCATGTGACCTTGTCCAACTGCCGATCAGCCTAGCTAGATGACTTGGCATTGCAAGGCTAAGATATAGGACGCACTTTACAAAACGACACGAGATGTGCAAGTCCACCTGATTAAAACGAATGAATGGGTGCAGTAGACTCTCTTCATGTGTGTGTGTGTGGGGGGGGGGTCCTTATGTATCAATGCATTTCAAGATGTCTTCTGAAGCGTTCTCAATGAAGCCTGCTGCCGTCATCTTTACCTGGCATGCGTGGCTTAGAAACAGTGGGTATGGTGTTCATTCACCCCCCGTAGCCTTTGATCTGTTAGATGACCTGTCTGGGCTGAGAAATCTCTGGAGTGTTTGGAGAATCACCTCCAACATGCAGCTGAAGGTTCACCATTCACTCTGAGGTGCTGAGACAAAACATATTTTCTCCTTGTTTTACATTTTGTGCAAAGAATATGAAAATGACACAACAATTGAAGGTATAGTCAACTATTGCAAGCTAATCGTAAACCAATAACCTTTTTGTCACATTCACCAAATATCTCATTGCATTTCGCCAGAGCCCCTGGCACCATAAATACAGTAGGACCATAACAGCAACAACAACGCTGCTTGGCTTCGCAATGCGTTTCATGTGGGGCAGAGCTCAAAATTAGCAAACGTTCTTCAGAATGTTTAACCATGCCTTTAATTGGTTCGATTACTACATACCATCTACTGTATACAGTAAAAATACAAATGTGATGCTAAATACACACAATATAGATTGGACTATAGGGTTACATTTTCAGCTGCATTGAATCTGCTAGAATATTTATAATACTAGTTGTGTTAGCAGAGATATTGCATCACCCAAGGACAACTATCAATATGTCAGTCTTCTGTCATCATGAGAGACACAGTTTGTACACTCACTCGCATAGAGAAAATACAACTGGACCCATTAAGTATGCTCCCCCAGGTGAAACTGGCATGGATGTGCACTTGTTTGTGCCCATATTTACGGAGCCACAGCTGTGTAGAAGTAGGGGAGAGCGGGGACGGGTGAAAAACTTTTCAGCTAAACGTAATTTTAAAAGATACTGTTACAGACTTTAGGTTTTGGCTAGTAGCAATGGAGGATTATTATCAAGGTGTGGGTAGGACAGCTGATGTTGCCAGCTGGTACACCCAGTTATCAGGCTAGTATTGTTACAATGCACGAGTCCAGTGGTTTTTAAAGTAGGGGTCGCCAGGGGAACCTCAGCAAAATAAAGAAATTAGAGAGAACAAAAAAAAAATTATAATTATAATTACAAATTAATCTAGATAAGTATTTATTATAAAACAGAATCCAGAATATCTTATTTACCATGCCCCAAAATTGGAACATGGAAAAGTTTGAGAACCCCTGCACTAGTCCACCCCACAGGTGTTTTTAAATTGATTATTCTATGCATTTTGGCCTTTCCTCCACATGCAATCTGCATTTAACTCTCATACCCAAAAGCCCAGGGGCGTGTTAGAAAGCCAAGGTTTTATTTAAATTATTGGCAAAACCACACCGTTTATCCAAGTTGTACAAAATTAATCGTCGGACTTTCAAATCTCTGAGCGTCCTTGAGCTAGCCATGACCGCTCCCTTCCGTCAATAAGCATAAACCAATAATAAATCTTATAATGGTGATTTTGTTTTTATATCATACATGTCTGAAGAAAATTGTAAATAAACTGAGAGAAGACTACTGTATGTGAGTAGATTGTAAACTTAGTTTGTAGATCTTATGAACATATTCGTATTTCAAAGTGTATAGTGTAGAGCAATATGTTTCCCAATATTGGTTATAGTTGTGGGCACTTGAACAATGTTGTGTATATGTTCCATGTTATTTTTTATTTATTTTATTTACGTTACTTATGTTCATTAAAATTTGATGATTTATGTTATTATACCTCTGTTATGTTGCACAAAAGGCATTTCTGAACACAACCTGGGAACGTTTGAACTGTTTACATAAAGGTGCAGGACTTAAAAAATGATCCCAAAGTGAGACAAAATGGGACAGAAGAAATCACTGAATACAGAGGTTTTTGCAAAACATCCAGGGTAAATATATTTACAGTTTTTAGTGTTCCATGTACACAGGGAAGAGTTTTGTGGCTTGCAACGTCAGCTTGTCCTTTGTAAACACAACAGGTGTTTTTCTTGACAGTGCATGTTATTGCAACATAGGTTAGTCATTCTTGTGACTCCCAGCTCAAATCAAAACAGTATCGCTCCTCCGTTGCACCGCCTAGCGCATAGAAATGCGTTGTGAAGCAAAGCGTAGTACTACAGCTTTGAGCGATGTTCTCCATGTTTATTTTCCTATTTACAGAGCCATATTTGTGTATTAGTATAGGATTATTTATTTCAACATACACAGAGAATGGTAAGCTAGTGAAATGCAAAGAGAAATGTGTTGAATTTGACAGTGACTTTTATCTGCTTCAGCTGAATGGTGATGTTTGTTTTTAAATTGTATTTCATGACATGGCTTGGTGTGAATGTGTGTTAAAGAAAGTGTTGTTTTGACGTGTTTTGATGTGAGGTTGTCTATATACTTCAGAAGAAAAGGTAAGCTGACACAGCTTGTTGTGAGGCTACGTTCAGTGTGTCATTAAATAACCAATGTGCTTTATGCCTGGTTATTTCATGGGGAAAGTATGCTATTACTCCAGAGATACTCAAAGAAAACACCCCTAAAGGTATGGTCATTCTTGCTAACTTCGAGCTCAAATCAAAACAGCATCACTCCGCTGTCCTCCGGCGGTGGGTCACACGTCGAAATGCATTGTGAAGAAAAGTGTAAAGCTACGACTTTTTTGATACGACGGTGTTCGCCAATTTGTTTATGTTCCTATTTACGGAGCCATGGAGCTGTGTAGAAGTATCATATTATTTTTTCAACACACACAGAACAGTAAACTAGCGAAATAAGAGGAGATATTTGTTGAATTTCACAAAAAGTGTATTAGCTTACATTTATCTTGCAATGGCTGACTTTACCTTCAATTAAAGATATAGTCAGCTATTACAAGCTAATTCTAAACTAATACACTTTGTCTATTTCACCAAATTTCTCCTTGCATTTCGCTAGCTTAACGTTCTGTGTGCTGCTATGTGGTATACTTCTACACAGCCATAAGACCATGCTCGCAACTGTGGGGCAGTGCCGCATAGGGATAATGTTTTGTTTTGAGCTTGAAGTTAGCAATGATTCTTGTTAACGACTAAGCCTGCCCTTAAACCTTAACATACAGTATAAATGCACGCTGTAAAAAGTATAATATATAAAGCTAACCAAAGATTACCCAGGAGATGCCAGACACGGCTACCTTCTTCAACACGGATGCCAAAATGCTCTTACCATATAGACCTACTATATGATTAGGATAATTAGGTGTACTAGTATTTACAATAGTCACTTTCAGACATCCCAACCTGCTGGGACTCATTTCTGGGGGTCATCGTGGCGTCCGTCCGCAATCAAAATTCCCTCCCCTTCTCCCGAGGCAACAATATTTCACTCCCTTTCTCTCTCTGTGCTCTCTTTCTCTTACCGCCAGCTCTAGCTCGATTTTCCAGGAGATTTTTCTTCTCCGGGAGATTGTATAGTGCTTGCGGGGGTCCGGGAGCCGCTAGTAAAATGCGGAAGACTCCCGGAACTTCAGGGAGAGTTGGAATGTCTGCACTTTATGCTAATGACATTAGCCAACAAAAAAAAAAGTCACCACGATATTGTTCATTCATATTTACCTATTTCTTCATGGAGACCTCTTGCAAGGGCTTCCATTTCTGCTGCTTCCTTACACTTCCAGGGTCTTACATCATTCCCCTCCTACACATGTCACGTTCTGTGGACCTATAGTGACTGCTGTGCCAATGCCCAGTTGCCTTCTCATACAACATTTCAACATACTGGTTAGGTAAAGAAATGGCTACCCTGCTAAAAAATCCAGCATACTGGTTAGTGCTGATGTAGTGCTGGTCCAGGCTAGTTCATACTGGTTAGTAGTGCTGGTGTACTGCTGGTCCAGGCTGGATCATACTGGTTAGTGCTGGGGTAGTGCTGGTCCAGGCTGGTTCATACTGGTTAGTGCTGATGTAGTGCTAGTCCAGGCTGCTTCATACTGGTTAGTGCTGATGTAGTGCTGGTCCAGGCTGGATCATACTGGTTAGTGCTGATGTAGTGCTGGTCCAGGCTGGTTCATACTGGTTAGTGCTGGTGTAGTGCTGGTCCAGGCTGCTTCATACTGGTTAGTGCTGGGGTAGTGCTGGTCTAACTGGTATACCAGCACACCAGTTACCAGCATGGGATGCTGGTACACCAGCAAACAGCTTGGGATGCCGGGGTACCAGCAAACCAGCATTCCATGCTGGTTCCAGCATGCAAAACATACCTGATGCTGGTGACAGCAATGCTGGATTTTTTTAGCAGAGTATACTGTAGTTCTATAATTGAGGAGCAATTGGAATAAACAATTATAACGACGTGAAAAAACTCCAAACTATGGCTTTGCTAAATGGCTCAATACATCATGCTGTTAACGCTTACTGTGTAATGCTTGCCTAATGTATTTATTTATTTGCTTGTTAAATGCACCGTTGATAAACGGTAAGAAACAACCATACAGTAGGCTATTTGAGTATATTCATTTTATGTCCTGCCGTTCCTTGCTGGATAGCTACTGTATGTGTACAATAATTCAAGTTGTGTTTACTGCATGAAAATGAGCAGAATGAACAATAGACAAATGAATCAAACATATTCGGTCAAATCAATCACATGAACATTAACGAGCATGAAAGAGCATGCAAGCAATGATAATGATGGAACATAAATTGGAAATTTTAAAACTGGTCAAACTATTCTAAAGACTATAGGTATGTTTTGTTTTCCAAATGTCTTTGATCTCCTTCAAGCTCTGATATTACAAGATAACTCTGAATTAGTTGTGTAGCAAAAGGCTAATTCCCCAGAGCACGATGAGTAGGCTACACATTCACAAATAAACTCACGCTCTCACTCAAATGTTTAAAATGCAAATCCAATCACAATGCCCAACAGCATTATCTACTCTAGTCCTTACTAGTTCCCATGTAGACGTAAGGGAGAATTCCATTTCAAATGTTGAATTGTGACATTTGCAGCTGTGTATTTTCGCCATAGAGACCGCCCAAGGCCAGCTGTAGGCAGTTCTCAACCAGAAAAAAACCTATGACCACATCCTATTTCAATTCACATCACATTGTCGATGACTGGAGTGCTTATGAAATGTAATTGAATATAACAGTCTGGTTTTGTCATACAGGCTACATACAAACATTGTACCCACACTACAGCCTGTGGCTGTGCATGCTAAATCTCAAAATGTGTTCTATTCTTGGATGATACACAAGTAAAAAATATAAATAGAATACAGCAGCAACATTTTCCAATACCTGTACATATTCTTTCAGTTACATTAACTGTTCTGTGTTCTATAATCGAACACCCCATTTTAGCAAGATAATTCTTGAATCCCAACAATGGTGGTATTATCTCAGCAAACAATGAGCTAAGCTGAATATGTCCAAACCCAGTGTGGGCTTTCAAACTGAACAATCCAAATGGCTTCTTATCAGATGTTAAGAGAGGATCCTTAATGCGCTAGTTTGGTTTTACCCATTGTCACTCATTGGCATCTCTGTTCAATCGCATCCTTTTTTTACTGCAGAGAAGATATAGCCATAATGTTTATTTGCTTTTCTTACTCCCAAATCTTCCGGGATTCTGGTAAGGTCCACAAAAGCCGGAATAAATGTTCTCACCAACCACAATCTATATGCAGATTCATCACCTAGCGAGACAGACAGTGTTGAAAGGACAGTGCTTTTGTGCCTTTTGTGTTTACTGTGGCAATTTCAAAGGAACGTCAATCACACGCTGTTCATGACTGATGCATGTGATTTATACCATGGCATTTACAATCAAACTACATATTGCAACCAACATCTGACTATGTCTATTCAATGCCGTGTATATGTCTATTCCCATCTCTCATCTTCTCATATCTTCTTCAATTTGTTTCTCTAATAAGCTCTCATCAGTATGTTTGGCTCAGTAAGGTTCCTCTTAGCATCCTCTAAATGATTGCTTTCTTTAGTTATTACATATTGCTACACTATGTATCCTAACAACAATCTGGACCACAAAACAGTTTTTATAGTATTCACTGAATGCTTTTCTTCCATTAATGGGAAGTCTCCTCAGAATGTCCGCAGTTGGGTTTGAAAATAAGATTATGAAATTCCATATTATCATATCTATGAATGAACTGAGACATTTAGAGTTTTTCAGATAATCTTCAGATCAGAGTACAGACTTTATCAAATAATTGACTCATAATGTGGACTAAAACATCCCTCGCACACACTAAGAAAGACATATGTATGTTGTCCTGTGAAGAGATTTATTTGGGGCCTCGGATTGATCTCAGACATAGCATATGGACAATCTTCTTTACATCTTAGTCCAGAAATTACAACTTAATTTCTAATGCCTTTCCAAATTTTACCTGGACCCAAGTTTTTTTTAATTGTATGTCAACACATTTGCAGACTATAAATTTATAATGAACTCCAAAATAACACTAAATCACAATGTCATAATGAACTCCAAATAACACACCTTTGCGCATAGAGATACGTACTGTAAATGTGACATATCCATTTGCCGTTCACACCACATATTACATCACACTAAGGGCACCAGCATTTCAGACAAAAGTAAGTGTGTGTTTGTGTGTGTGTGTGGCAATGTGAGCCACACACTAGGGCTGGGCGATATATCGATATTTAATATACAGTATATCAGTATATTTTCAAAAGAGATATAAAATTAGACAATATTGTTTATATCGATATAGTTACAGTATATTCGCAACTTTTTTCAGAGTAGCCAATGAGAGAGCAGATACTGAGTCACATGCTCAATTTCTGTTTCTGACAGATACAGGTAGCCAGCTAGTATAACAAGGTACCCTGTAATCAAAAACAAATGTGGATTCAATTGAGTAAACTGTCGTCATAGCTGCAAAATAATAATTTCACATTTTCGTCGGGTGTCCTGTTTTTTTACCCACTTTATAGAAAACATCGATATATATACCGTGTATCGGTTATAAACCTTAGACGCAATTCTGACGCAAAACTGATGCAAAGCTGGAGATATACACCCTCCCTCCCCCATGTCGGCGGGCCTGGAGAGAGCTACAGTATTTTTTGTCAGGTATTTAAAATACGTTATGTTAGAGAGTATATGTTCTATACTCTGCTCCATAAAAGTGTTTGAATGATGTGTCCTCCTGTAAAAAAGGAGGTACACACTGTAAAGTTGAATTTGTGTGGTGTGCCAGAGAGTTGGCAGAAAATGTTTTCTTTTTCTTTTTTTAACGTTTGCTTTTCAGATCTTATAATCCAACTCCTCAAACAGCTCTGGGAGGGCAAATGTTTAGAAAATGCACTGCTGTTTAAAATTAAAGCCTGACAACCAAACTGTACAGGGAAATCATTTGAACTTAAATTCTGCATTTTCTTTACCATATAAATGTAATTCATAATGAACAAAATAGCATACATTTTTGTCTTAAAATGGTCAAATATACAGTAAGATAGATTGCAGTAAATGCAAATGCAAGTAAAATACTACAAAATAACGATCTACTAAATGTACTGCTACTTTACAATGCCTCTCTATAATGTTGATGTATAACTGTGATATGAATGAGGACCTCTATACAGCCCTGACTTACTAGGAGAATGAATTAGCAAATGCCTGTGATCTTGGATTTATTCTTTCAAATCAAACATTCTAAAAACACAGTAGAAAGGAGATATAAATCAACACGTGAACAGAGATCAATATAATAAAAGCAACAAAAGAAGTACCTAATTAACAAAGCGTCATTCTTAACGCTGCTTTTGCTTTTTCCTTATAAAAAACATTTCTGCTAACACAAGACACCTACTGTATGGTGGTACTACTCCGAAGTACATGCCAAGTAATTAGCTTGTCTACACCAACACTGGCATATGCAATGCTTATTAAAATAATGTGCCTGGCCCCTATTAGTCTTGCAGTAGATACATTCAATGATTGGAAACATGCGTAAGACTTTAGTCCCTAAGAATAACAAAGAATAACAACGCAGAGATTTGCCTTATTTTCAGGTGTGGTTCACAACTGCATGAGGCTTCCAGATCTGCAGACCTTTATATTTGACGGGAGCTGTCATGCTGTCAAGAGATGTATCCAACCTGGTCGAGCCATTAAAATAAGGGTGCCATGGGATCGTTTCCCACTAACTCTGAGACTTGTTAGTGCCAAAGTCTCATAGCTAACACCCATAATGTAGCAGGGAAATGAATGGCAGTTGTGAGGGACATGTCTCCTTCCTTTTGTAGATGAGCTGTCACGGTGATTAGTGGGTGAAAATAATGAATGGAAATGGATTATTGCACTGTTCACTGTTTGTTTATGTCAGTCTCACCATCGTAGATTTATGTTCCTTGCAATGGTGAGATGGCAAATAAAGACATTTTTGAAGTTTTTTTTTTTTTGTCAAGACTGAAGTCATAACCATGTACAAAACATTAAATTTCATAGGCATACTCCTTTCTATAAGCTACTGTGTAAGCAAATGTATACTACATGTATTACATGTACTGTATGTATTAATTTTCAAGATTAAAAAGGATTTTAAAAAATAACAACTTGTGATGTAATCATCTTCAACCTTTGTCTTTTTTAAATTGCCTACAATATTTCCAAATATTAGCGAAAATAAATATTCCATAGATGTGTCCTTACTGTATGCTCAGATAAGCATATCTGATTATCAAACCCCCATCCCCCCTTGGCAATGGACTACATTAGTGAACTTTTATCAGAAGCAGGATACATAGCCTCGCGAGATCAGCTTCAGTTTAATTTTGTCATTAGAATCTGTCTGGAAAGTCTAGCAATCATTTTGAATGTGTCTGAGTAGCAAATGAACTTGCCAACCAGCGTAGTATTGATATCTATACGGGCGTGGTTTAGGTGTGCCGACAGAGAAAACAACCAGATGGTTCATCCAATCAACTGTCAAGTATTCTTTTGAAAGTACTCTGCCCTTTACAGACAGTTTAAATGGACAACTTCCCAGATGGAGTTGTGACTAACAATTAATCTGGCATGTCAAGTTACCAGATCCATACAAAACAACATGGCTGTCAATATTGTTATCTGTTGCCTTAATGATACAGTCTTTGTCTGCCTTTCTATTATGGCAGCAATCATTTCCCCAAGTGACGATACCTTTCACTATATTCATACAGGTTGAAGAGATGTCATCTGAGCAGGTTGTTAATTTTAAGCCTGTGCAAAAATGGCCATGTCAGTCATCTGTGATATACGTAATGGTTAACACTTTTCACATCGATGCATCGCTGCAGATCCCCATTGATTTTACAGCTAATAGAATAAACACAATTACTAATCACGCCGCAGGTATCTGTCGAAATATCAGCTGGTCAATTAAGCAATTACAGCAAATGTCATGGCTTTTAACACTGCAGGCCGAGACCATCCCGATGACTGCAGTGAGCTATTAAAAACAAACCTTGACCCCCGGACTAATGAGGGTGTGTGGTTAGTCTGTGGGGAAAGGCAACAGACTGACCTGTGCTATGCACACAAACAATACACTCCGGTACAAAGTATATTTTTCCAGTCGGCGCATCAAATACAAAAGACTTGCTGCTTTGTTCTGGAATAAAAGACTAGCACACAGGAAAGCAGGACATATTAGCTGCTTTGACCGTCCCTGCCTGCTTATCTAAGCAGGACTTAAAAGAACAAGAGGTCATTTCAAGTTCAACTTGAGAGTGAAAGACACAGTGAGAGCGAGATCCAGATAATGTAAAGGAGACACATGGACGCAAGCAGACTGCTTCGAGATAGACAATATTGTAAGCTAATTGTAAAATTGCCAAATTCACCAATTATCTGCATTCCGCTAGCTTAGCGTACTATGATAAAAGAAATGCCCTACACAGCCCTGGCTCCGTGAATAGGAACACAAACAAAGTGGCTCACAACGCTCACAACAACAATGCCGCTTGGCTTCATAATGCGTGTGGGGGGCGGAGCTTCTGAAGGAGGTTGTTTTTGATTTGAGCTCGGAGTTAGCAAGCGTTTTCGAGGTGACCCTGCCTTTAAGAGAGACAGAGTCTGGGACATTTTTGAAAGACGGAAGAGCAGAGACAGAATCGTTGGTACAAAGCCAGATTGCAAAGGACAAGGAGAAACACGATGCAGAGACGAAGGACACTTCTGGAAATCCAGAAACCTAAAAGGCTGGTGGTGGGAAAGGGGGAGGGGGGCTGAAAGTTAACAAAGAGAGAAAATGTACAGAGTACATGTCAGTGAAAAGGTGTGATATAACTCTGCTCCACCTCTCTGCAGCTGCATGGCTGCCAATCGGATAAAACACCTTTAGCTCAGTGACAGGATGGGAGCATGTAGCATATTAGCGGAGACTAGAAGGAGCTGGGCTTCTAGCCAGCCACAGGCCTGTTCAGCCCCTGCTAGCAGCAGCAGCCGCAGGAACAGCCCATAATAATAATAATTATGCAACACAGTCCAATATGTACACAGTTCATTTTAAATCCCTTTATAGTAGGGGGGGGCGATACTGCAACATTTGGTTTGGATACGATACCAAATTAAGGGCCAGAATTCTGCCGATATCGATATCAATACCTTTTATTATTAAAGGTATGGTCAGTCAATCTTGCTAACTTCGATCTCAAATCAGAACAGTATCGCTCCTCCACTCCACAGCACCGTCTCACACGTTGAAATGCATTGTGAAGCAAAGCGTCTTTGTTGATACGAGCGGTGTTCACCACTTTGTTTATGTTACTATTTACGGAGCAAGGGCTGTGTAGAAGTATCAGGTTATTGTTTCAACACGCACAGAGAACGCTAAGCTATAGCGAAATGCCAGGAGACATTTGGTGAATCCGACAAAAAATGTATGAGCTTACATTTAGCTTGAAAAAACAGTGTGTCATGATTTTTTAGGGGAATGCATCATTAAATGGCTAAATCTGAATACATTTTCATGACCAATTACTTGCCAAAGGTTACCATATAGGTGAATGTTAGAATTACTACCTGCCATCTGTGAGAATTAAGTATGTATGTAGCAAGCAAAGCAAAAATTAAATAAAAATTGGCTTCATTCATTTATCATCATAGAATGCTCCTCTTTCGTTCAGCCATCACTCTCCGCATGCATGACGTGTTGGATTGGCGTCGGTAGTCAGGGCGTGTTGCGTGAGTGCTGCGTGCGTGCTGCGTGTGCGCGACCTGTATGCTAGTAGTTTAGTGCCCATGACACATCAGCAGTGGAGACTGGAGAAGCATACGGATCATCTTGTGATCACGACAACGGAAATTTGTTTAGTTGTTTGCGCATATGTTCTACTCTTGTGTCAGAAAAGAGAAAAACTATGAAATGAAGTATAGTTTAAATCAGAAATAAAATAAAAAAAACTGTAAAAAAAAAAAGTATCAACATTTACAGTCATTTTTTTACAGAAAGTGACAGAATTTACATAAAATACAACTATTAACAAAATAATAATTACAAAGCCACATGTTAGTTGACTGCATCTGCTCTGGTTAAAAGCTGCTGTAGTCATTTGTTAGAAATACCACAGACATCTGTCAGATATCAGCGAGTGAAATGTTCTAATATCTGTTCTGGCTAATTGCCCATTCTTGTGAACATTTGATTTGGACCATTAATGTATCCTGTGTCAAAAGGAATTATGATCCATCACAGCCTCTTTTCCATATCTTCCTGCGAGAGGATGGAACACTTTCAAGTTGATGCCGTTTCACAGCGATGTCAAAATAGGGGAAACAAATGTACCGCTCGTAACATTTATTGTAGGTCGGTTTCATATAGGTATACCAGTGAACTAAGTATAGACACATCTAGTGAAGCAACCAATACATTGTCAATGTTGGTGCACTAGTACAGTATGAAACGCAATCTTTCTATGCACGTCAAACTTTTCTTTAAAATACAAGTAGTTTCAGTTTTCTCCTCTCCCTCACCATCTGTCAGCCTCCTGACTGTTGTCCCCACCATTTCGCCATCCTTCTCTCCTCAGCCCCAACTCCTAGCTCACTGCTAACAAATTGGACAGGTTGCTTAATTAAAGCAGGGCCCTGCTTTTCACCTGGAAGAATGAGATTTTTTCCTTAGGCGAGTGGGCACTCTGTGGGCTGTCCAGTGAATCGCCTCCCCGCTGTGATCAAGCTGCGCTGCCTTTTCAGAAACTCAAAACGAGGACAGAGCACAATATGCCAGAGCTGTTACGTTAAGCACAACAAAAAGAAAATGGAAGGGTCTGCTGTACCCTAGGTACGTGGCGCGTAGAGAATAAACTCATCATACAACTCACCCTTGTCTAACTAGTTTAATGATAACCTGTCTGGTAGAGTGATTTAATAAGAAGATGAATGACCATCTTTATGAAGAGATTGGCCAATGTTATCTGGCACAAGCTCAGCTACAGATTTCAGCTGAAAGTAAAAGAGAGCAGTCATCTTAAATGACAACTATTCACGACATGAGAATTGTGAATTGTCCTCAAACATAAGCTGACATAGGCTGTATCCGGTCTGACACTGTGTTAGAACGGTAGAACAATTGTCTGCACTAGATGCCTTCCTGATTCACGTTTTCTATTCAATTACACTTCCCACTGCATTGTACAATACTGTGGACAAAAGTAGCAAGGTCTTGAACAACCTAATTTGAATAATCTCATACCAGAGGACAGATTTACATAACCGCAAGCTGTGTCCGCTGAAGACACTGAATGGCTTGGCTGCAATCGTTGTTTTTGAAGGCATCTCACAAAATTGGCCGGGGAAGAGGTTTCAGGGGAATAATTATGTACAGTACGATGCCTTTTACTATCTTTATTATCTTAGAAAATGTTAATTATTGACTCTAATGCCTGTAATTAGATATTATAATCATTATTTTGGTATTTGATTAAATATGCCTAGTTAAGGCCCCCTTCCAAAATAATACAGTGATGTCTTATGTCAGGCTCACAACTACTCTAAGGCGTCCTTCATGAGCAATGGCTATAATAGCTCAGCGTGCTTGGAGAAGAGACTCCAAACCTACTGAGACAAGGCCGGAAGAGCCTCAGATAGATGAATAGAGACGCATCATTCATGGCAGTGGCACAGGGATTTAATTGTGGCTCTTGTATTCAGCTGCAATGGGCCTCCGGCAGGCCATCCCTCAGAAGCGCGGTGGGGCCCTTTCCAGCCGCCGGGGCAGGGGTGAGGGGTTTGGGGGAGGGGTGGGGGGTTGTTACTGACTGATTGGCCGAGAAGTTAATTTTCGTAGAACCCTATAACATGGCTGCATTTCCGTCCCAGTTGGAAGGGATCGCTCGTTCATCCAGTCACATCTACTGGACAGGAAGGCTAATTGCCATTGGCTGGGCCTTGCCCGAACATCACCAGAAAGCCTAATTCTCTGTTGTCTTCCCGGCAAGAGAGAAAGGGGATGTTATGTATCCGTTTAATGATGTCATTAAGCAAAACACAAACAAAATGAATGCAGAGACACACCTCATTTCCATACTGTTGACACCAGTGTTAACATAGCATAATATTAAATAAACACAATACACAAGCCATTTAGAAAAGATAAATATTTGTGACAGGTGTGACTGCTTTCAAGAGTTCCAAAATCATTGAATTACAGTACAATACACAGTGTTAATCATTAATGCTACAACCGTATAATAAAAGCATTGTAAAATAAATTGTATTATCAAGAGGATTTAATGATGTGCACATTATTCTAAGTGTATTGATGGAGGCTATTTCTAGATTTTCTATTAGAGTTTTTATTTTCTTTGGAGCACGAAATATACTGGGAAATATTACCATAGGTAAATTTATTTTAAATGCCCATTACTCTAAGTGAGAAAATTAATTTATTAGTACATTACTTAATAGTATAATAGGCAATGTATACATTTATTTTTACTTTTTATTTTTATTTTTATTAATGTTTACTGTAAATGGTAATAGTACAGTCATTGTTAGACCATTTGTATCGATATATGATATGAACCAAACTACTGACAATTTATTATTTTTATTAAACCTTTAGGAGAAAGACTCATTGAGATTCAAATCTCTTTTTCAAGAGTGCCCTGGGTATGGACCGGTTACAGTTTCACAACAAAACACAATAACAAAACAACAATACAGTACAATATATCACTGCAGAATATTGCTTAAGAGACCTGAAACCACTTTTCCCCTTATTGTCACACCGTTTGATAAATGACATATCTCAGGTCAGATTGTGTTTATGCATTTGTTGCACACAGGGGCGGATTTTATGTACAGTACTGGGACAACACTATTGGTTTAACAGGTTAAATCATGCCAGGCAAACTTTTTGAAGTTTTTGAAGCAAAGGTCTATTCAGTCAAAGTCAGATCCAGATAATCGCATCATCAGATGAATTCAGAATTATATAACTCTGCCCACGTGGCTGACTCCAGTCCTCAAGTGTTTCAGCAGAATGGAGAAGAGGATGAAAGTGTGTGTGTGTGAGAGAGAGAGAGAGAGAGAGAGAGAGAGAGAGAGAGAGAGAGAGAGAGAGAGAGAGAGAGAGAGATGGGCATGGCAAATGACAGCACCAGGATGTCCCCTTTAATTTGCTATGACCAAAGCATGACCAAACCTGAGGAGCACTATGAATAAATGACATGCATTATTTCACAAGGAGTGCTGTTGTCTTTGTTTTTTTTTTTTTGGGGGGGGGGTTGCTTTGTTTTCACTCTCCCCTTGTTCACAGCACCAAGCCTGTGCAAATGGAAGCTGCTGAAATGAGTCCAGAATGGCCATATGCTACCCCCGCCCTTTCTTCCATGGATGTTAAGGTGTGTGTGTGTGGGGGGGGGGTGAATGCACACCGAAATGTATCAGTACTGCTACTGTGTAAATGTCCCATGCAACTACTGTATGATGACGTCGTAGCTCGTTCTTCAGAAACCCATACAATCTATAGTATACCACTGCCAGTCTAATTCCATTGACACATGCTGTATACATAAATCCAGTATACTGCGGCAAAGGTGCAATCGGTAGGGCGTGGTGACAGGTAATCTAGAAGTCACTGGTTCAAACTCCTCCCCAAGTGTCGAGGTGCTTCTGAGAAAGACACCCAACCCTAACTGCTCCCGTTGATTATGGTGCCTTGCATGGCAGCCGTCACCATCAGTGTGTGAATGGGTGAATTGTGAGGCAATACTGTAAAGAGCTTTGAGTGGCCGGAACGTTGGAAAAGCACTACTGTAAATGCAGTCCATTTGCCGTTGGTGTGGGGTTGCTACAGGGTTTGTTGGCCATGTTTCTTTATAATCTTATTTCTGGTTGATATGTACGTGTGAAATACATCTGACGGCGCCATGGAACAGTTGGAAAAAAACAAGGATGGTTACAGCACTTAATTTTCCGCTACACATCTGTTGTGTTGAGACTAGAACATCTGACAGTTTCTGACCATCTTACAGATGGCCAGGAGTCTTAACGACTGTGGGACAAAGACTTGATTATACAATATGCACAAGCATGTGTTGCTTCCTTTGGCACGTATACATGAATCAATTTATGTCTGTGCGTTTTTACAGTAGTATACGGCAACTTTATTCTAAACCTTTACAGTATGTGATCATTTTTAGGGGTAAGTGTCTGAAGGACGGGATGTAAACATATATTCTGTAGACAATACCGCTATGGACAAAAGCTAAACATCAACAGTGATTCTGACCTAACTGGACTGTAAATCTCAGGATTCACATAAATCAGGTAACACAAGCTACACCATTTTATATCTAGAGGTTTGGCCATTGTTCCATTAGGCATTAGGAGTATATAGCAGCTAATTTCACTGACATGGATTAAGCCTATAGTCCAAGAAAAAAACTCTAAAAACCAATGAAGATCTCTATTGAAACAAGTTCTACGTCTAGGATGTCTGTGAAACCAGCCCTATTTTTTCTGGGGAAGGTTACTTCATCACTTTCAAAGACCAAAGATCACTTTGTCTAACTGTTTAGCTGTTAGCCGATTCAAATGAAGCAACAGCAGTTCAATCACCCTGAGATCCTACATTTATTTATGTTTTAATATATTTCACTTTTAGGGGTGATGTATAATCATTGTTTGTTTGTCCTACGTAAACCTATGGCCAATCAGCCTCATACTGTTATCCACGGCTGTGGTTTATGTGTGAGGAAGGCAACTTGAAAACAACATGAAAACAACAATGGCAGGTCCTGCAGAGGTTAATTAAAAGTTATTACAAGAGCAAATAACCACACTAAAGGCATTTCTCAACGTAAAATATGTTTTTACTTGTTATGGAAAAATTAACTTATTTTTATTATAATTTACTCATATTCTTCATGTATTACAAGTATGACCTCTATCTCTTAGTGCATACAGATATGAATTCTAAGGAGACAGAGCCCCAGTTTTCAGTGGAAGCTCTCTTACTCGTTACCCGTCGCCATCTTTGCAGTACGTGACTCCGCCTGTAATGCCCCCCACCTATCCAGCCTGTAATGCCCCCCACCTATCCATTATAATGGGATAAATGCTGATATATAGCAAAACTCCCCCCCGTACTGTTGTCATGAACAGGAGGACTAGCTATAAGGACAACCAGGTTGTAAACATGATGTTTATACTTGCTGGATCATTGGCGTCTATAGGGGAATAGTCTCAGCCTCTTCCGTCCATTAGCACTACGTCACATGATACATAGACCCTAGTCTCAGCCTCTTCATTAGCACTACGTCACATGAGCAGCTCTGTGCTGAACGTCTGATACATATAGCCTACATACAGCTTCTTCCCTTCATTAGCACTATTGAACGTCTGATACCTATACCTCTTTAAGCACGACACGGGACTCTGGGAAAGGAATACTGTCGATGTCCATTGGCTGTCAGTGTGACGGAGATCGTCCGTCCCCCTCGGGGAATCGAACCCCGATCTCACACACAGAGAGCGGACACTCCTACAAGGCAGGCCAAAAACCCATGGGCCCTAGCCTGCGTCGCCAGAGCGTCCTATGAGGTGTCGGAGAGTGAGGATTAACTTACTGAACCTGCTGGCCACCGTTACATCAGCATTGTCACTCACTCGTATATGTATTTTCCGGTGTAATGACAGTTACAAACACAGATCCCACACCATGTCAACTTGACATTAAACATGACATTATTTACTGAATTACAGCTAATGACAACAGTCATAAACTTGATTGTTTGCGTTTTTCTGCTACATACAGTAGCTATACATACAGTCGTACATGCCACTGAGCAAAACTCCCCACTCCGATTAAACTCAGAAAACGTTTAAAATGAACTAAATCATAGCCTATGCCCACCATTTCCAAAAATAGCTATCTCACATACAAAATCCCAATTTAAACACTCAATATGGGGTTTACTGGATGTGGGCAAAATAGAAAGAAAAAATACTGAGCTAAGAGCAATAGTCGGGCGGAGCCAGGCTATCTGAACTATGCTTCTTAATTATTCTTGCCTTGGCAAAAAACAAAACCCTAAAGTGGGAAATTCAGCATAATACAAGTGGTAACCATTTCCCAAATCAGTGAGCTTAGCATCCTCATGGGAATTCAAGAATAACTGTTCATGCAGTGTAGCTATTGGCCACCATGTACACCCTCCGGACTCACTCATAATAGCATATTTACCATAAAATACATTCGATGCATATTCTTATGAGTGAGTTTAGAGAGGAATATGCAAAAAAAAAAAGGAAATAATGTGAGAAAAATAATAATCCCTTAGGGAAATGAAGGCAACCTCCTCATACACTCTCTAATGTGTTTGTTCCGGCAGAAGCTGTGCTATTGGAGGACTAACTTCTCGCAGCGCTGCTAAATATTCATGAGTCGCCGATCGTCATCAAGGTAAGGGAGCTTTAAAAACGCTCTTCTCTTTGCGCTGCAATAGGTGACATGGAGCTTTATGGAGGAGGATACCAAGGTCCATGGAGTCCTGTCTTCCTGTCTTCACACCAGATGGTGGTTCTCTCTCTCTCTCTCTCTCTCTCTCTCTCTCTCTCTCTCTCTCTCTCTCCCTCCCCCCCCCACACACACACACACACACTGTCCTTTGCTCTTGCTGAGAGATATTGCCCCCTGCCAACTATGACACTGTGGGAAAGCCGTCAAGGCAAATGAATGCAGATGCATTAACGAGATGCAAGCTCCACACGCACAGACACCATTTTCTCTAAACGGGGGTCTACAGTATCACAGAGAAGAAACGCCCCGCATATAAATCATCTTTTAATCACATACCTTGTTGTCTGCAACCCCCCTGCAAAAAGAAAAGCAGCTACAGTAATTAGTTTTTATTCAGCAGTTTGTGCCCTTCCCCAAATCTCTGAGGGAGTTCTGAGATAAAACGTGTCAGAGCCACAGACGATGGTGTGTGTTTCACCTGAGGAAACGCAGTGGTGATAAGTGACTGCGCATCAAACTATAAGCTGAACTACGGGATTTGGAAAGCCGAGAGAGAGAGAGAGAGAGAGATAGAGAGAGAGAGAGAGAGATACTACAGTAAAGGCCTCCGGGCTGGGTAATTGTAATGGTGTGAAATGAATAAGGTCACTACTGTTAATGTCTTTGGGGATATTATCTGTTTGTCACAATCCTTTATGCGCCCAAGCAATGGCTTGATTATGGCACATACTGTGTAGACTAACACACAATTCATAGCACTTGAATGTAACAGACAGATGGCATGTCTTCTTTTTATTTGTATTTATTTTTCTATTTTTCTCTTCACAGTGACGACTTGCCAATAGGGAGACTCCCTCAATGGGATTACATTGCTCAACCCATATTAATGAGGATGTAAGATAGTTCTAAATATTTTGCTAGGCATTTGAAGAATGCCTAAGTCAGGTATTATTTTGTGTGCTTTTCAAAACATTGCCGATTTAAATATCTAAACTTGAAAAGAGCTCTCCAATGCCTCCTGGATCTACAATCTCTAAATCGTTATATGTTTACTGAAAGTAAATACCAATTAGGGTAGGAATGAGGCTAACGACTCAGAGAAAATACTATAATATACTAAATTAACGACATACGCTTGTCAGTAATATTGGCTGCTGTCACATTTATGCGCTGCTAATGACCTTTGACCTTGACGGATGCCCTTAGGCCTGCTTGTTCACTTGATGTGGTCGACAGCCTGCCGTCCCAGCAGGTCTGTCCAGGCCTTACACCCAGCCATTGACCTGCACTAATGAAAAACCAGACCGTCTGTTAGCTTTCTCAAGCCAGGATCCTTGGCACCCACACTGTAACACACACACACACACACACATTCACATATATATATACACACACGCTCACGCACACACACACACACCTGCGCATGAACACACGCATTCTCAATACACTGGAGCTGCACCAATGTGTAAGCACTCAAATGAATGCCCGTCACACAAACACTGCACCGTGTGCAAATGTAACGCTCCCGCACAAACACGCACGCGGGCAGGACAGCTGACTTAAAACATGCCTCAGCTTGCCGTGAGTCTCTCAGTGCCAGTGCCGTGGGTTCTGCCATATGGCCGTTGACATGCTGCTCTTCATTAGGGCTCTAAGTGAAGGTCCACCAGGACCGACCTGTAACTCAGCAACATCGCACCAGAGAGAAAGAGGGCACCCAATCTAGCGTGTGAATTGTTTGTAACTATTACTTGTAAATGGACTGCATTTATATAGTGCTTTTCCAACTTTCCGGCCACTCAAAGCGCTATATAGGATTGCCTGGTGTAAACCACACGAGGTGTTGCCTGACCACCAGGAGCAGCTAGGGTTAGATGTCTTGCTCGGGTACACCAAGACGCTTGGTGTGGGGTTAGCAGGGTTCGAACCAGCGTCATCTTAATCACCTGTTGCCCCGCTCTACCCACAATGACACTGTAACTATACGTTTTGTGAATTTAGGTATTTCAATGTCTTTTTTTACATTTCTGTGTTAGTAGGAAAGACATTAAAAACGGGGTCTCTTCACGCTCCTGTATCATCATGGTATCATCAAGGTATACCAGCACATATGTTCCCAGCATACATTGTGGAATAAACTAGCTTTTCATGTTGGCACACACTGAACCGCTGACGAGTGTTTGCTGAACATATTTGCCACACATATTTCGGGATTTTCTGGGAATGCGGTAGGTTGTCACAGGTCAGTTGTGGCGCTTGCTTGTTTGTGGGAAAATATTCAAAGAACATTTGTCAACAGTCCAAAGTTGTACAATTTTAACATTTTAAACAATCTCAAACACAAACGGATGGATTACATTTTTCATTTAATGTATTTATTTCCTGTATTGTATATACACTTTATATATGTAAGTGAAGCTTCCCTTGTTTGCCAT
Source organism: Typhlichthys eigenmanni (assembly GCA_027564635.1). Taxonomy (NCBI): domain Eukaryota; kingdom Metazoa; phylum Chordata; class Actinopteri; order Percopsiformes; family Amblyopsidae; genus Typhlichthys; species Typhlichthys eigenmanni. Next base: position 2,786 of record JAODUK010016949.1, on the reverse strand, counting down.
ATCCATTTACTACATGTGTTCTTAGATGTTCTTAGTATTTGACGCACTCATGAAAACAAAGCCTAACTTGCTTCTCACTGTCGGCATCACTGCCAAAAAGATCTGAGAGTATCCGCGCCCTCACATGACCTTCTGACACCAACACTTGCGTTCCCCGAAAACAAACCCCCATACACTTGTACAGAATGTAAATGACTCAGTCAATTAGCGAGATGTTTAATGTTACATTGTCGACTGGAACATGGAATGGATTCAATGTTGTGGCCCCTTGGCTCTCTTTGAAGAAGATTATACAAACTCCAACAGAATGTTTAGAAGCACAGGGCATTGAAGTGGGTGGGTGAAGACAATCCCTTTGAAAGATGATTCTTCCACTTGCTTGGTCCTTTCTTATTGGGTCCTCTCTGACTACTGAGAGCCAAAGCTTGGAAATCGCAGCTCCTCAAACTATTTCTGCCCAAATATGCTGCAGTTATGCATCATTTTAGAATCAATTTTTTGAACTGTGATGTTATGAGGATGTATTTCGGTCTGCCTCACTTACAGTAGATCTTGCATTTGCTTTCCTGTTTCATGAGAACTATTGTAACTAGACTCTTTCCATGTTATCTATCATTTTAGTTAATATGCAAGCCTACAGCAGTATCTAATTTGATATGATCGAAATTGCAAGCAATGAATTAAGACTGAATATGGAACAACAGCTCAAATCTAAAGTATAATCAAAAATGTTGTTAAATGAAAGCCTACTGTATGTGCCCTACAGTATAGCCTGGCTGTCGCCTCTTTGGCATACATGTTTTACATTGATATTAAATGTATAGTCAGCTATTGCAAGCTAATTGTAAGCTAACACACGTCTTGTCAAATTCACCAAATATCTCCTCGCATTTCGCTAGTTTACTGTTGTTTTGTATTGTACTTGGAGCGATAAATGTTTTGATGTGAGCTCAAAGTTAGCAAAAATTACCCTGCCTTTAATCTGCTGATTTATCTTGATGCCATAGATCCGCAGGTAAGGTGTCTAATGAACCTAATTTGCCTCACCCCAATTGAATCAGTAGATAATAATAGTGGCAATTATAGTGGCATCAAATGCAGGGACTTTTCTCTGCATATTCTCTGTGCTAAATTTATACACAGAAAAAAACAATAGCAACTGAATTAATTTGTAATCAAAATGTACAGATTCACAGAGCAAATGTAGACACAAACAAATGTGTGCAGAAGCGAAAGCCCACATACTCTTGATGACGTGCTGTCTTCTGTGGCCTCTATGTCTCTATGCTATGTCCAGGGGGCTTGTCAGATTAATAGCACTGACTCATTCTGCCAGCCATGTTGTCTTTCCCCCCCCTCTTTTTGCCCTGGTGTAATTGTCTGGACAGCTACTTTACCATATGATGAAGTGCCAGCGCAGATATGAAGCTATTGGACAGCTGCAGAGGGGACCGGTTTCTTAGAGATAAGGGAAGATAACATTGGGGACAGAAGGAGGAATTGGGCACCTATGTGGCTATCTAACCCAGAATTAGCCCAGAGCGCCGCACTGATAACAAGGGATGGTGTAACCTGGGTGGATTTGACAGACGCGCCTATCACTAAGCAACATGTCACATTAACCAACTGATTCAGGGAGGTGAAATGTGATTTAAATGTTGTCTAAGCTAATTCTTTAACGGGTGGGGGGGGGCTTTTGTACAATATGTTGTACTGAATAGAAACAAAGAGCAGCATTGGTAAATAGAAAAGAAAGGTTTTCCGTGGTGTTTATTTAGCCTAGAGATGTTTAAATGTTGTTGTGTTTAATGTAAGGCATGCTGGGGTTGCAAAATGTTAAAAGTATTAGTTTACTGGTAATATATTGTAGATGCTACATTTGAAATGGTCTGTTGGTGGTTATTAAGGCTTGGTAAACACACATAGGCTGTGATAATGAAAGAAAGCACATATAGTGGAGGTTATTAATTCCTTATACACATGCATTTGTCAGCCTAACTAAATAGTGAAATGTAAATACTACTGCTACTCTAGCCAACACCATGGAAGAAACGCAGAAAACATTATTGTCTACACCGAGTCAGAGTTGGTAATTGTATTTCAGATTAAAAGCTTAGAGGGCTGATTATTGGTGAAGTTAATGTGTGGACTACTTGGCAACTGCGCCTGTCATGATGATTATTAACTGCATGTTCTAGACTTTTATTTACGACCAGGGAACAAGATTAAGCAGGATGCTGCATTACAGAGGGGCCTTCAGTCCATCTGGGGCTTGCTATGCGGCTTCTTCCGAAAATTAAAGAGGCATCTGGATGACCGGGGGAGATCTTTGTGAGAACATGCATCTGAAGTGCTTCCAGTAAATGAAGTAGATTAAGCAACAACACTGCTCACCATTATGTTAAGCAGTCAGGACTGAAAGGGGGACAATGTGAGACTGCAGATTTACAATGTCAGTCATGTTTAAATGTATTGTAAATTATTATAATACACATTTTGACTTAGACTCTATGTGTGCTGAAAACATTATACGATTCTACTCAGCGCTCCGTAAATGGGAACATAAACAAATTGGGCCTGACCGCACCATTGGTGTAACAAAGCAACAACGCAGAGCAAGACCTTAAAGGGATAGGAATGACTTCCTATCAGTGTTGGGCAGTAGTTAAACTACATTTATGAGTAGCGTGGAGGTAGCGGCGCTGTTTGCTGAATCAAATAGCTTTTCAGTAGCGAAGCTACTAATTGATCAAGTAGTGCGGTAGCGTCCACAGAAGCTACATTTT